>JWJA01004637.1:0-26608 GCA_000812885.1 Lanzia echinophila
AGCAAAATATCAACGGAAGTTTACTCTCATATGAGGGCAAATCGTGCCAATAATCAGGAACGACGCAAGCAGACCATTTACAAGCTCCGTCAAGAGCTCATCGACTGGCGTGGCAACAAGCCATTCCCACTACCAGATGTCCATCCTTGGCTCCCTCATTTGTCCAGCGGCAACACAGCAGTTAAAATTTGAGTAATCTAAAACTAACGACGCAGTATATTAAAATGAAAGCGTTAGGATTGCAAAATGAGTGAGGGGAATTAGAACTTTTGAACTGATGAGCATAGGTGAGATAATATCCTTATTTAGGATACTATGCGACATTGATCGGCTTTTCGTCAAAGATATAAGAGGAAAGTAGAAGACTTCAACCTTTGCACCCATTTAGCGCTGCTTTACCGACCCTCTCCGTTGTTCCAACCCTAGCCCTTAACTAGCCCCCAATTAGACATCTCGCGGAGGCAGCTGTAATATCCATCCGTTAGGCTATACATATTCATACAACTGGCTGAATTCAATTTCTGTACTCACCTTAACTACGTCGCTAATCTACACATTCACTGCCCTGCCAAATATTTTGGATGGTGTGCTTAACGACACGAGGGCAATTGATGATCTCGAGTCAGCCACGCAACTGTTCGATACTTCAAGTACCATGTTCCTAGCAGCAAAGCAGATTCTACGAATAGTCAACAGGTTGTGCGCACATATAAGGATTTATCAGGTCTAGATATATTATTAAAAATTAACGAAAAAGGTACCGACTCCTTTTATCCTGTATATGCTCACCCAAGCTAACACTCACATATTCAGCTAGGGCACACGCACATATGGTACGCAATTATCCCCCCGTGTGTAATCTTAAACCTTTCGTATAATTGTATCTTTACTGCCTAGACTTTGCGTTGCCCATGAGATAATAACATTCCATCATTGTTCTAGTGAACCCGATCTACCACTCCTCCCTGCGCTGATTAGAAGCGGTGTTTTCGCAATTGACATTTCCCGACTTATTGGGAAATATGTTTTCCTGGCTATTGTTCTGGGTATCAATATCATCGAGTCGATAGGCAGGAGCGTGTTTGTTTGATAGTTGCCCCAAAGCTTTTATCGGGTTTAGCCCCGTGGATTTGGAGTTACCATGACTTGAGATATCTGAGAAGCATGGAAGTTTCTTCAGCAGTGGGCGAAGGGCTGTTAAAGTAGCCGCGAAGATACTGAGGCCGAGCTCGACAACAGAGCTGGAACCGGTGCGATTAGCCAGGGATCTCGGACTCGGAGGAGGTTGACAGATATGATGATTTGACTTACTAAATAGTACACTGGAGTGACTTCGCAACGAGTGCAGAAGCCGCTAGTCCCGAACTTCCAGTCATCTTGGTTAAATCCGCAACATATTTAAGACGTATAATCGTTGCTACAGATGACCTAAAAGAGATGTCAGCAACCTCAATCTAGTATAATCCGGTTCATCTCTGCTTACACTGCACCCAATCCAAGTAAGACCCTAACTGTCAGCTTTAACTTGAAGGGCAGCTGGGCTTTATGTAGCATCCAGGTTGGCAAAAGCTACATTTAAAAGATTACCAAAAGCAAAAAAGCGAAGTTTCAAGTGATACACTTACAGCATATAACCAGCTAACAATCAGGTCCATTACAGAAAAGGCCAATCCAGTATTCCCGAGCATCTTTGCTGATAGGCAAGTGCCTTCACCAACTCCCCAGGCTACCGACAACGGTATACATTGCAAGCTAAAGATCAGAGTGGACGCGAGTGACCAGATCGTGATAATAACCATTGACATAACCAGTATTTGACGCACCGCGTGCATATCGGAATTCTTGGCGAGACGGAAAAGAACCAAACCCACACTGAGCTTGGATATCCAGGCTGTGAGAACGTATACAACCTGACCAATCGTGAAGTACTGTTCCAGGAAATTGTACTTAGCATCTGCAAGGCCACAAATATATTTTTCTTGAATATAACTTACCATAGCTGCCTTGATCGCATCGTATTCTGGTTCCACAGTTGTTGCACCGATACCATAATGGATGGCCAAAAGCTCCATGGCGCCAAACACTACATAGCCAATCTATGGGGCAATCAGCAGCCTTCTTTTCTATAAGTGAATGAAAGGCGATACTTACGAAGGAAAAGACCAGGGCTAGATCATCATAGCCGATCGCATTTTGGCTGTTACGACACCAGAATCTTAGCGCTACAGCGATGCTATCGATCGCCAGAAAGGTTATGACGAGAGGGTAGAAATCATCGCGCACAGCCATGCTAATAGCCGCAGTTGAGGAGGTTGGATGCGGGATGCGGGATGTAAGATGTAAATCGGAATGAAGGAAGGTGTTGGGATAAAGTTTAGGGAATGTCTCTAGACTTTGACGATCCAACTTCTAGTACCGAGTTCGAGTTTTGATGTGCATGCGGAACGTACAAAGGCTAGAAATATTGCAGTGGGCACCCCATTTATATTAGCATAACTGCATATTGCAATTTTTGCTGGTAGCAAACCCCCTTCATTTTATGGTTTGCAGATATCAAACGGGTGGACCTGCACATTCCGCTGCGTCTAGCCTCTGCAGTACGAACTTTTTAATCTATAATAATTCCACCACTGCGGTTTTGGTGGTACAATATGATGATAGTCACCTAGCCCCCCTGATCTGGGAAATATTACAAGGTTTGGTTTGGGGCTCGTGCTTTGCGGGATCGCGGGATGTGGTCTAACGCATTCGCTTATATTGCTCATGTGCATATAAGGCCTCCTATTCGTTGATGAATGCGAACTCTCCGGCGGACTTACCTATAGGATTTTGATAGCATAAACTGTTTTCATTTTTGAAGACTGTACTTCCAATACAACCTGAATTGCAACCCCAATCTTATCATTCTCAATTCCTACTTATAATGAAAGCAAGTTCCCCACTTCTCAATGAGTATCCTTTCGTACAGTTCGTCTATTGAACAGTAAGTGGCTTCAACCACTCCCACTACAGATGAATGGGTTGACCCATATGCGCACCGTGTGGGCAGCATATGCGAGTGCGTAAAACCAGATCAAGCCGCTTGGGGCTCCGGCGTCTTTATCCCGCAAGTCCCTAGATATGCATGTCTTGGATGATCATGCCTAATGAGAAATATAAATATTTGCCAACCTGGGGACCAAATTTGAACCTCTGGCTGTGACCTGTCAGAGTCTGCAAAAACCCAGAATCTCGGCTACGTTATATGTATATAGCATGGGTATATACGAACTCCCAAACCCCCATGACTTCGTAGAAATCTTGCAGCTCAATCTTCAGCTTCTCAATTTGGGGCTCTCTCTTTCATAGGTTCCGAGAATGTAAAAGGGATGACGATTATTACTAGCAAACTCAGAAATTGTTAATTTATTCTTTCCCCGGACCTCCTCCCTCTTCCGTCTTCGCTCTTCCATTAATCAATTCTTCAAATGTTGTTCAGACATTTCAACCCCCCCCCCATCAACTCACACATCTCATTCTTTAAATCCCAGTTAAACATTCAAAACTCTCCCTCAATTAATTCTCCCATTCTTCAAATCCAACTTGAACATTCAGCCATCCCACCCAAACTACATACCCGAACAATCGGACACGAAATTAAGACCAATATTTTTTCAACATACAGTAATGTTTGTATGTAAGTTGAAATCGGGAAACACATTTCTGAGCGACGAACGAAAAGTCTGAAGGAATTTTGAGAAAAAACTCATGAATTGAAGAATTAAGTTTTCTGCCAATGAAAAAGCATATCCCAAAAAAAGAGCACCTACCAATCCCAACTTAAACGCCAACCAAATCTTGACCAAGACTACATTTCCTTTCCCAAGCCACCAAACGCCCAGCCCACATCAAATCATAGCATTTTTCATTGAACTCCAAACATAACCAGAGCCATCGCAATAACCACTACCAAACCCCCGAAAGTTGGAGGCCTGGATGTCTTTTCCCCAATACTACTAACTGAATTAGGAATACCTGCAGTTATATCAAATGTAGTGGTATAAACATCGAACGTTACATTTGCATTACTATATCTTGCATCGTTTCCCCATTGTACGGCTCCCACATACATATCGCTGGGGATGTATACATGTCTCCAAAGGTAATTGAGCAGTGGACTTACATCCAATGCTGTGAGTTGCGTGGTATTGGTATTTGGATACCAAGAGTATACGGTTTGACTTAGGTCATTCTGCCCCGCGTAGAGGGTATAGTCGATTCCAGCCAAGCCGAATGTCGGCCTGGTCACAGAGTCTACCGTGGTCCATCCCAGTGGCGTAGCCCCACCGTAGGCGGCTTGCCATATCACCACAATATGAGATGCATCTGTCAAGTTGGTTGCGTTATTTGCGTTTTCGTCGAGAAAGATGTTGAGGTACACGGCAGTAATGACGTCGAGGTTTGCCAGGTCGGTATCATTAGTGTTTTTTCTGTATTGATATGCATTTCCAGAATAGATAGAAAAATCAACGGTCATTGGAAATAGAGTAATATTATCCACCGCAATTGGTAGTACTCCTGGCAGGTTGACTTGGAAGTTCGGAAAAGATTGTGTATCGTTGACGCTAGATCCTGAGCTATCCCATTTCCATGTCACTGAAAAAGTGGTGCTATCAGTATTATCGGCAAGGTCGATCTAATAAACTATCTTTAGTATACATTGCGTCTAGTAGGAATAGATATATGGCTTACGTTCATACATTGAGCCCCGCTGTTGTCCGTGGTTAGAATATCAGTGGAATATGTGTATTTTCCAGTAGATGAGTTAGCTGTTGCAAGCTTGTCGCACATTTCTACAGTGGATGCTGATACGAGTGTTGCGTAGAGAATCGCAATGATGTAGGGGAGAAACATTTCGGAAGCAACACACGAATAAAACGATGTTTACTGCGCAACAGAAACTGATTTAATGAGATGAGAACAAATGAACGGTACGATAAACTCACACAGTGTTTATGGAAGCTGCAGCGGTGAATGTGGAAGATCATTAGGACATTCGTTGACAATACCAACTCAGCGTTAATATGATTGATGATACTTGCAACCGCCCGCAGGTAATACCGTACAGATATTTGGGCGAGATGTATGTAAATGAACAAGTACACAGAGCGAGCACACGAAGAGAGGGTAAGAGCAGTACAATAGCTTGCCTGAGGGCACGGTACAAAAAGCGAACGAATACTTCGCAGATATAAAAAGCGATCGTGTAACGACAAGGAAAAGGAAAACCGAATTGAATATTGTAAATACTTACCGTATTGTAGGATCAAGATCGTCTCGAAGGTTGGTTTTGGTTAAACAAACTCGACGATGGATTTAATACTGCGCCTTGGTGCTGAGCCAAATTGTCCATGATTGAGGCCTTTCCAACCAACATCTGTTGGAACTTGGAGGATTGCTGTTGGATTGTATCTATCAAGGCGGTTATTTCACATGGCATTCCATTATAGAAAGTTCAACACCGTGAGACGTGAGGTCATCTTGTAGTTGAACTATTCCGTTAGATATGTAGTCCTGAAGGAAACCTTCTGTTGATAAAGCTGGGCCTCGATATACGCGTACGTTTGTGAGTTGTCATACACATATGCTAACAATTGCGTACATGCTCCATCAATTTTGCATAAATATCCGGTTTTCCTTGATTTCGAAGAATCCCATAGTTTTTGTTACTATATTTGGTGTTGGTGGATGCTTTTTGTTTTTGTCGCGTTTAGTGCTCCGAATTTGATTCTAATATGGAGACTTGTGAAAAATCCTCAAGATCTCCTTTTCGCTCGGTGCCTTAATATTATGCTTAAAAACTGCAAGATTAGTTAATTAATTAATAATGTTAAATACATTCTTCTGATCTATTCCGTTTTTAATTGAAGTTATAGGCATTTATGCCGATATATCCACCTCTTTATAGTAGTTCTAGCGTTAGTAGGTTCCAGTATGGCTGTTGTCGTGATGTAGGGTGCTCCATGCAGTTACAAATTAATTGATTTAAATAGCATTTCCCAAGAAGATGGCTATGTAACCTTATATCAGTTGAGTTTCGGGAACTATTCGGACTGTCAACATTATGAAGTCAAAGAAAATTTGCAAATTTAAGGAGGTAAAAGTATAATAAGTTGGTATTCAAATCAGAATGTACAAACCCTTCCCATGTTCCTTGCGACGCGCCCATAATATACATGTACGTACATTATTGTTGGTATGTACGTACTGGTAAAGGGTAGGTAGAACTAGAACATCAACCTACAGCTTGAGAAGCATACCCGTTAGTGCTAAAGATTTGACAGGCCGACTAGTCCGACAATTACCACCAGTACATATAAGCTTGGAGCGCGATTACACTTCTGGCCGGAGCGGAGCGGAGTGGCGTTTGCTCTATACCCGAACCCTGTATTGGTATGGTAGGTGCATGTTTGACCCACTTGGCAGTTATAAAAAGAACACATCAAGCCAATCATCATGCCATGCCAAGGTTAGAGAGGGTGGGGGTTTGGAGATATCCCTGATGGTTGGGTGGCTCGACATAAAATTTACGCTTTGGACCCATCAAGAAGCTCTAAGCTTTAGGGGAGTGAGCGTGCATATTGAGCAATTGGTAGATTGAAATCGGACACTGCTCAACCGTTTGAGGGCGTTAGAAGGTGTGCCAAGTCGGCATTTGGCCGGGTGGACCAAATAAGAAGAAACTAAGAAAAAAAAAGGGCATGCGCGACATAAAACTTCTTTCTATCCTCAAGGTTTCCAACTTTTAGAACAGAAAATCAACAGCAACTGATTAATATTGTGCGACGGTGAGGGAAAAAATGTACCCGGTACAGGTCCTTCGCATGATACATATAGTACTCGTAATATGAATTTGTGACAAGGTTCACAGTTTATTACTTTATATTCAACTTACCGGGGACTATATCTTTGATAATCCACTTTTCTCCTGACCTTACGTCCATGTCCACGCGTCTCTACTTCGGTTTTCCATCTAAGATTCTAAGCAACATGCGAACGATAGATATTCTCGCGCGCACATTGTACAGCTCAGCGTCTACGAATTCTTATCACCCCTTGAAAATGGTTGGATGTCAGTCAATAAGGACCTTATCACACACTCTCTTGAATCCACTTGTCGTCCGAACCGAAGTGTCGAGTTTCATGTCTTTATCAATCGCCTGATATCACTGTAGCAAAAAACATCCAATGGAATTTTTTCCGCTTTTGCGAGGCGGTTCGGGGTAGTGTCCGAATTCGCTGCAAAATAAACTTCCATAATTATTCACGTCTAGCTGGTCGAGTAGATAGATGATAGATCTATGTTCATTGTCGGGGGTCTTGCCTGGAGTGCGAAGTAGACATTACTCCGTATTGCCATTTTGTTAGATGCGTCCTGGGATACATGGTATGTAAAGACCCACCTTCCCAAGTCCTTGAATTCCTAAGGGCCTTGTTTTCTCTCTATCTCACTAATCATAAGACTAATCGGTATCTTTCATCGGCGTAATACTGCACTAGGGGTTGTAAATTTGTGGATATTCGCGCTTGTGTTCTTATATAGTTCTAAAGTACGAAAAACTTTTTACAAGTGGATTTTCAAGTGACTTCCCTGGACTTGCCCCAAAATAGAATTCGGTCGTTGATTGCCTATTCCGGCTGTCTAGATATTGGGAGATATTATACCAATTGTTGGGATGAACTACATTTATGCATATATAGTAGATACAATTTTGGTTGATAGGTCTCTTCCAGCAATATCCATGGGCCTTCAGGAACGGTTATGAACTTTTCGTTATGCTTTAAAAGTTCTACACCACCGAGTCAGTACAAAGACATCTACCTCTGTCATCATGATTGATTAATCACCAGGAAGTCAAGTTACAAACTGCAACCAAGATTGGTAGAAAAGCAAGTTCTGCGCGGGTGGGTTCAAAAAAGTGGTTCTAATATGACCCAATACGAATATAGTACCATGTCCGCAACTGTCTTCCTTCCCCAATATGTTTGCTCGGAAACTTGCCAGTTACCGGAAATGGAACGATCGTCTTGTTCGCTGTACGACCCTTGGTTGTCTTGCTTCGCCTCTCATGCTACCAATGAGCGGCAATTTGAGCCAAACCCTGGAAGAGGAGATAAAGTTGGCATGGGCATTTGTCGTTATCATGGAACCCCCCCCCTCCACTCTTTTCTTGAGCCACTGCCTATTTTAGTCTTGCACATAGAATTTGTCTCTTAAGTAGTCCGAAGAGGCATTACGACTACTCTTCAGGTCACTCGTTTTTTCCTCATTTTTACTTTTCCTCGTTTTGGTTATCATTCCATACAGTCAATCTTGACTGCTTACCATCGTTCCTACACCTTTCCTTTACTTTTATATACTACCATACTACAACTTGTTAAAATAACTCAAAATGATACAATTTCCTGAGAGAGCAAGACGGAATGGGAGTGGGGATGGGGATCTTGGTGATTTTGAAGCCATCGAGCAAGCGCCAACTTCTCCAATGCCCTGGAATCTCAATCATGCGAACCCATCCACAAACTCACTCGACTTCGGGGGGAGCAGTAGACCATCAACTCTGGTATCGTCGACATACCATCTTAATAACTCATCATACGGACTTAATGACACAATTTATCAACAAAACAACTACAGTTCGGCAACGCTTCTCACAGGAGGACAGGCACCTGGTACATCTACACCTGGCGGCTTGGCACACCTTCGTCAAAGTTCATTCTCGGATGCTTCGCTTTACGATTGTGCAACAGCATGTCCGACTCCGGCATTAATGGGGGATAGAATTAGTTATGATGACCTTAAAAAAGAGCTGAAGAGCGAAGACCCTTCATCACTTCGCAAGGTCCGACATTTCAACACTTTTGAGAAGAAATACGATCCTACTACATTTTCCATCGAGACATTACACAAACACGACGATGAGGTTTTTCTTCCACCATGGAAACGTGCGATATATCGACTGTCGCCATTATTCACCTTCTTAGCTTGTGCTGCATATTTCGTTTATTATTCCTTCCGTATTCATTGTACAATCGACGCCCAAAAAGCATATGATAAAGTATACATTATGGCATGGCTATTTATTGCCGCTGAGGGTGCCGTCGCATGTAAGTTAATTTTTTTTTTCTTTTTTCTTCTGTTTCCACATTTCAGTTCCACGATTAGATACTCGATCGGAAGATCGTTGATCTATGCGTAACTTTCCCACTTCTTGGCAAGAACTCGGATAATTGGCCCAAAAAAACCTTCGGAGAATACGTCGGCTCACACGCAATAGGTCCCACTCTGCTCCACCAAATGTACCAAATGTTATCGATCCGCGGTCGTTCGCGTCCTAAGCTTCGTATTGTCGGCAAACAGGTCCCAACTGTTGATGTTTTCATCACTTGCTGCGGAGAAGACGTCGATGTCGTTCTTGATACCACCAGAGCCGCTGCCGCTGTCGATGTAAGTTTTCTGAGTACTGCAAAACAATATAAAAAGTGGTTCGTACTGACATCTGATTTCCACAGTATCCACAAGATCGATTCCGAGTAGTTGTGCTTGACGATGGAAAAGATGCCGAACTCGAAAAAGCTGTTAATGATTTGAGTAATGATTATCCTAATGTGTATTATTTTGCGCGTATCAAGATCAAGGGTGTTCCGCATCACTTCAAAGCCGGAAATTTGACAGGCGGAACAAACTATGTAACCCTTTTGGAAGGTGGCGAAGCGGAATTTATCGCAGCTTTGGATGCAGATATGATTCCCGAGCCGGATTGGTTGAGGGCTATTATTGCACACATGGTTATTGATGACAAGATGGCATTGGTTTGCCCCCCACAGGTATGTATCGCTTTAATTGTCTGAGATGGGCGAGAAACTAACGATCAATAGTTGTTCTACAATGTACCCGAAAATGACCCTCTTTGCCAATCGCTCGATGCTTTCGTCCATGTTATGGAGCCTACAAAGGATGCAAACGGTGTAGCATGGTGTACTGGATCTGGTTATGCTATCCGCCGCTCTGCTCTTGACGACATAGGAGGATGGCCTGTTGGTTCCCTTGCCGAAGATACTTTCACGTCCTCTCTCCTTCTAGGAGCTGGATGGAAAACTGCCTTTTGCCACGAAGCACTTCAATTCGGTACCGTCCCCGATACTCTCACTGGTCATCTCAAGCAACGTACTCGCTGGACGCTGGGGACTCTCCAAACCGCACTCAAACTGAAATTCTGTCTTTGGGGAGACCTCGTCAAGGGCATGGGATTCTTTGCACGTCTCTCGGCTTTCGTTTTCGCCATTGATGCTTTCTTCAAAATCTTCCTCTTAATCTCTATCCTCACGATTCCAATTGTCTTGATCTCCGGCGGTCAATTAGTTGCTTACACCGGCGAAGACCAATTGAAATGGCAAGTTCGCTTCTGTTTCATCTCTTTAATGCTTACCCGTATGAACGAATGGGTCACCTATCTTCCATCGGGTTACCGTCTCGCACAACGCGACACCGGCGCTCAAATGTGGATGGCTCCTTTCCACGCCAAGACCATCATCCGATCATTCATCTTGCCATCCTGGTTAGGCGGCAAATCCATGGCATTTTCTTCCTCGGGTTCAATTAAAGATGAGCTTAATGAGCGGGATCCTAAAACCCGTGCTGGAGTCTTCCGTCGTCTTAAAGTTGTGCTCTGGGATTGCGATTGTTATCTCCATCTCCTGTACATTCTTTTCGTCATCGCGGCCGTCACTCTTTCAACCGTCACTGGTCTCCTCGACTCCACAAATAACACACTCAAGAAAAAGCTCGTGTATCTTCTTACCCATGCTTTTTGGCCACCAATGCTTTGGATGATGTGTATAACGGCCTGTTTTGAGCCAATCCGTTATGCCATCTTCCCACCCAGCATGCCAGATCGTGAAGAATTATTGGATCGCGATGATAAGACCGGAATTGCGAGACCAAAGGAATTCTGGAAGAAGACTCGTTATGCGAAGACAACTTTCTTCCACGAGTTCCAGTATACCCTTGTTACGGCATTTACATGCATGGTATTCGTTGGCGCATTTTTCATTAGTGTTTAGATGGTGTTGGCATGTAT
The DNA here is from genome assembly GCA_000812885.1 of Lanzia echinophila. Classification (NCBI taxonomy): domain Eukaryota; kingdom Fungi; phylum Ascomycota; class Leotiomycetes; order Helotiales; family Rutstroemiaceae; genus Lanzia; species Lanzia echinophila. The sequence continues at coordinate 11,121 of JWJA01004637.1, forward strand.
ATGGAGATGGCGATGGATGAATAGAGTCGAATAGTAGATGAGCGGGGCGATGGCGGGGTACTAGATATGGTAACGGTTGATTTAACTGCATTGAGCATTAGGAGTTGAGGATATATACAGCGCGTGGCGTTGGGTGGGTGGGTAACGATTCCTATGTATAAACATCATAAGAGTATTCAAATAGACAATAATAATATTAGTTGAGAATGTATTTAATAAATATAGAATAAACAAAGAATGAATACATCGAAGAAAGAAGTGAATATAGTAGCATTAGATGTAGTGTCGGATGCCGGAACAGCAATGGTATTTCGGGATACCAAGTCGCCTATGCCGAAAACAGGCATGTGTACTCCGAACTCCGGTCATTGAATGCTACAGTAGCATCCAGCGATGCACGTCATTAGGCATGAGCGACCAACCTATCTGAAGCTGGGAAATTTCTGAAGCAATGGAAAAGGAGGAAGTAAGGTGCTTCGATGCAGTATGCACGGGCTTGTCGCTGCCGTCATCTTTTTGTATAAGAGCCATCAATTAAGAGTTGGCTACCCTCACAATCATTTTTGCTTCCTCGATTCTCCCCATTCAATCTGATATTTAAAGTACTATTATCTGATATTCAGAGCATAATAGTACTAAATTTCTTAAATCAATAGGCAAAGTCAATATACTTTCTTGGATTCAAGTTGTTACATTTGCCGAACCCAGTTCGTCATCATGACAAAAAAACAACCCTCCACGTGTAATACCATTCTCTCGCATCAATCAAGCGATTATTATATTCAAATCTACGCAACAAACCCCAACTGTAGGAGTGATTTCATGCGAAAGTACAGAGACTGGCAAGATGGAATAAGACCACCTCCACCAGGCGCAGAATACTTCGATTTAATTGAGTATTGGAAGCCTACTACATATAAAGAATCAATGGAAAAATTAGAAAGAGATGCGGTTTCTCATTGTTCTCCAGCTAGTCTAGTGCCCTCATCTACCGTTATGTCAGATCAACAGTACAAACTTTGGAGCGACACGATCGAGAATAAGATATTTCAGCAATCACAATGCACAGGAGATGAGAATACGCCGACCAAAACGATTAAGCTTGAAGATGACGCGTCGCTTACGGAATTGGCACCAGGACCAGTAGTCACGGCCTCAAAGCAAACCCAAGAAGATGAGAGTACCGCGTATGAAAATCACATGTCTACCGGAACAATACCGAATCCAGTAACGATGGTCGCATCCCTAAGCTCTCCCTTTTGGATCCACACCACCTACCTTTTCGACAGCAAAACCAAATCCTTCGCGTCCAATATCTCCCTCCAAGTATCCCCAAAATCTGGACTCGTAATTAAAACACATACTCGATCTTCGGCCAGCATTCCATCCAACCTCAGTACCCCGAACGATCTTGACCTCCGCTATAAAACTATTCTCCCCGGTCTCGTCGATGCACACACTCACATCTTCGTACACCCCTACAGCGAAGTCTCCTCCCTCAACCAAGAACGCGACGAGTCCATCACCGAGCGCACCCTCCGTGCTAGTAACCATTGTCGACTAGCTCTCAAAGCAGGCTTCACCACTTATCGGGACCTCGGCACCGAAGGCTGCTATAATGCAGATATCGGCGTGCGCGACGCCATCAATCGGGGATTAATTCCCGGTCCTCGTCTATTTGTTGCGACGGAGCCGCTCGCTAGCTCAAGCAGCTATGAAATTCGACAGGAAAATAAACTAGGAGGAACTACTGTCCCCCGATTATCCGATCCATGCGATGGAATTGATGGGTGTAGAGCCGGTGTGAGGAGACGGATTGGTGCCGGTGCTGATGTGATAAAATTCTATGCAGAATATCGACGGCGGACATTAAGATGGCCACAACCGACGTGGAAAGGGTGTCCGGAGATTGAATTCCCACCATCGCGTGGAGAGCCCGAGGAGTTGTTCCGGGGGAAAAGACAGCGCAATCCGAATTCAGTGATGTGGAGTCAGGCGGAAATGGATGTGATGGTTGAGGAGGCGAAGAGGGCCAGAGCTCCGGTCGCGGCCCATGCGAGTAGTGGGGAGGCAATGATTATGGCTGCTAAAGCAGGAGTTACCAGTATTGAGCATGGGATGGCGGGATGTGAGGAGGCGTTGGAGGTTCTAAGGGAGAGGGGGACCATTTTTGTGCCTACATTGAGTGTGGTCGAGGCGGAGGGAGAGCCTATGGGGTTGGATTGGAGGTATTTGTTGGAGTATACTAAGAAAGCGTGGGAGATGGGAGTGAGGTTGGCTTGTGGAGGTGATACGGGGGCTTCGGCACATGGTAGGAATTCGAGGGAGTTGGAATTGATGGTTAAAGCTGGGGTGCCTGTTGTAGAGGTATTGCGAGCTGCGACTCTAGGTGGATGGGAAGCATGCGGAGAGGAAGAAGGAGCTGGGTGTTGTTTTGGATGGTTAGGAGAGGGTTGGGTTGCCGATTTGGTGGCGTTGGATGGGAGGGTGGAGGAGGGGATGGAGGTCGAGGATTTTGAGAAGGTTATCAGGAATGTAAGTCATGTTGTGAAGGATGGGAGGCTGGTGGTTGTCCATGGGAGGATTGTAGAGTAGAGCCTAGACTGGAGAGATACTTGACATGGGGAAGATTCAGAACAGCCTATCAATACATAACTTTGTTTCCTATCCCAAAGGACACTTCTGCTTCCCGAGTCCCACTCTCATGATAATAATACCAGACCATGAAGCGGTGTCAGACTACAGTATCAACAACCTAGTCTTCTAGTCTTAGGCAGCAATTAAAATACTTGAAAATACTTTCTCGAATCATTCAAACTGGAGAGACTCCTATCAACGAAAATCAAGATCCACCTAATTAAGGGCGACTCGTCGTAGCTGATACGGTGCTCTTCCATTTATTAGCGTGAACGAACACAAACCATTCAATCTTTCCCCTTAATCATCTAAATTCCCTCTAAAAATCATATACATTCTTTCTATCTCTCTAACTTATAACTTTCAATCTTTCCCCATAATCATTTAAACTCCCTCCAAAAATCATACACTCTCTTCCCATCTCTCTAACTTATAACCCTCAATCTTCTCAGTTCAACCAAAAAGATCTCCACAATCCTCCTATCAATGATTCAAGCACCGGCTCATGAATCAGCATATATCTAAGAGTAGTAGTAACCTCAAATCTAGATACGTTTAAACTTACTCAATCTCGAACCCAACTCTATGACTTCATATCTGTTCCGACACCACCTTGACTCTGCCGAGCCAACCCCAAGGTTAGAAAATGATCAAAATTACGAATACAAATCAATCCCGCACAAGAAAGGATGAATCTGCCTTGCGAAATCGGCTTCATAGATTCTACCCATATCGAATCCAGCAAACATCACTAATTCATCCGAGGCATTTAAGTGAACTTTACTGTAAGTTGGGGTTGGAGGTTGTGGCTTGATATCTCCTCTGATCTCTCCTTTATCCACCTAACCTACTCGAAAATTCGCAAAAGTTCTTGAAAGTTTTTTTTCTTTCGTGTTTCTCTGATTGGTTGTTTTATTGCTCTTTGATGCAATTGTATGGAGAATGATGGTATATGACATGATATCTTTCGTAAATTTCGAGTGAATGGGATGCATGGAAGTTTCACGGCATTCAAAATGCAATTTGTTAACCCTATGGGCACTACTCCTGGTAAGTATCTTTTATAAATACCCACCAATGTCGAAGAAATTCCTAGACTAGCTGTGGCGTAGTGGTGCCTAATAATTCAATCAGAATAGCCTATGCGGGATTGCATGACCCCGCGACCCCCCATTATTTCACTGGTCAATTCAGGGAACTGGGACAAATCACATAAAAGTCAAGCATAGAGGATAACAAACGTAAACGACAACGATAGTACATGATTCCCCTGCGAATATACGTAAAATCCAACACTTCCCAGCTAGATATTTTAAAAAGAAACCCGAATTAAACCCTTCCCTGGATGCGCTCGCCGACGACTTAATAGTAGATACTGTGATCTCATACCGATAATGCCCAAACTCCATGCTAAACAAATACCTGGATATCTACCCAACCAATTACAACTCCCATTCCCATTCCCATTTCTGATATCCTGTTCCCGTTCCAATTACTCCTTTTCAAAAACAAATACTCTGTCGATCCCCGAAAACCGCACATTCTTCCTACGACGCCGTGGACACCCCACCCCTAGTCATCCTTCCGCCGTGTACTGCGTCGCTGGTCTGGACTCTTTCGGATCAGGTCTAATAAATCCATCTGGCATCTCGGATTCTTTGATTTCGCGATAAAGGCAATTGTTATAAACCCATCCCTCATTAGTCCGTATCGCTATCCAGGAATTCTCCATGTGGTTGTACAACTGCCCATACCATTCCTTCGAAATTACCATTTCGTCCTTTCCGATTTTTGGCTCCGGTTCGGCAGTGGTAACAGATATAGGACCGGGTGCCGGGTTGGGCGTGTGCTCGATAAGTCGCTGCGAGAAACCGATAATGATGTTTGTTGCGTCTTCTTCAACAAGTTTCCAGTGGTTGAGAAGATCTTTGAAGCCTGGGAGTTGGATCCCATTCTTATGTGTGCGTTGTTGGGAAATCTCGTAGAGCTTTTTTTTGATGTCGGATTCTACTGCTCGTATACAATTTTCCATGGCTCGGTGAGTAAAACCATCGCCAACATCCATACGTGGTCCGAAACATTTTTGTAGGGTTTGATATCTGGTTGACATTGCAATTCTGCTCTCATGAAGATACTTGAGCAGGTTGTCGAAGTTATGGTGCGTATTACCAAGTCGGCGATTTTCTTGAATCAGGTTACAGAAACCGATGCTATCAGACAAATAGCTGAGGAGTAAGTCGATCTGCTCTCTGAAAACAACCCCTGGAGGCGACATGTCGGAGGCGACTGGGGTGGTGTCTTGTCCGTCATAGGTAGTATCAATTTTAGTTTGGCTGTTCTCGCTTGATATCATCGATGCAAGTTACTTAAGATGGAGATGCGATCTTTATTGTGAATGGATTGTTTGAGAATGTATGCTGAAAGAAAGTTATCAATGAAGTGGGAAAGATCTCCGTTTTAATATTCGCAATAGCTTGCAGGAGAGAAAACTCGGAATTCTTTAATGACAGTGTGCATTACAAGGGAAACAATGTTCTAGGTCTCAGCCACAACCACAGTAACATGGGTTTGTAGAAGAAGTGAGTCGGAAAGCCACTGGCTTCAGTCATGATTTCTATATCCCATTGAGTCAGAGAATGATTTATCCAATTATTTTGATGCGATAAAGCCATAAATATGACTGCCTAGAAACTACTAGACAGATCTTGTTGGAATTTGTTGGAATTATGAGAGACTTTTGCATTATGACATTGTTTGCTTGGGGAAATGAATTCTGATGTGCATGAAAATGAGGGGAAGTTTAAGGCGTAGAGTCATCGTGAAGAACCTCGATACAACTTAGTACAGATTTCTTTCCCAGCAGTTGTTACACAACAACGCAAAAGGTTGAGTGCAGACTCCAAAGAACCCGTGAGTGAATTTCTTCGATAGCGCAAGGCAGATTTTTTTCAGATGGGCAGGTAATCTTACACATTGTGTGGTGGGGGGCTTGGGAAAAACACTCTGGCTATATTGATTGGCCATGAGGAGGCTGAAATCAGGTGATAAATAGCTAAGCCTCTAATTGAGGCTCAACGCCTCGATAGGTTAGCTGAGTGAGTCGGAATTTGATGACTTCATTGAGGCTTGAATACACAAATTATACTAGACGGCATTCCCTGAACTATTATTCCGAGTACAAATGATTGTGTGTGGTACCTATCGTTGGCTGATGTGGCTGGTGTTATGGCTTATCAATACCAAGTTGGTCATGTAAATGAAAGTAAAGTAAGAGCTTTATTGTTGCCAATGATGTCTTCAAGTTTGACGCCATATTTGTGCATGCAGATATCTTAATCTTTTGCTTTTCTTCCCGAACCATTGGCTTTACATCACGTGAAAATCACGAGTTGCAAACCATTTCTTCCCGCGCAGGAACTCCAGAAGCAAAGAATTTCAACAAACATTCACATGTGATAGCCTATACCAACATACATCGACGAGTGGTTATGACTTGACATATAACATCCAGTCACTACAGAAGATTGTCATATCCACAAACTGTTTATGACTGTAAGGCCTCATCTTTTCTACCATGATATAAAGAGTCTCCACCAAATAAGCTTATAAGCACCAGTAGTTACGGCTATTGCAAAAATACATGCAGGAATATTCGTCTATCCATGACTCTACTCATACGATACCGGAACAACTAAACCCGTTGGCATCACCAAGGAACCAGAGCACACACCTCTTTTGATTGGCTTCACTCGACACTGGCTTTTGCTGCAACAATGCATTCTTTCTTACATCGCTGCTGACTACCCTCCCAATATATACATGTCATAGATAATAAAGGGACGATAAAATTGAATTTTCCACCAAATCCACGATTGACCGTCCAAAATATATTCTATTTCAATGCCGACCAACTCCATGAACCAGATATTGAATGAAGCATCGCGCATGCAAACTCTATCCCTTTAAATCAATAATTGATACCCGTCCTCTCCTGCTCTCCATCCATTTTCTCATTAATTCTCCTCTCAGTCTTCCTTTGGTTTTGCTTGAGCACCTTCCTGGTTCGCTTCCAAGTCGGCCGCAGTAGCCATAATGTATTCATGTCTCAATGTCCCGTCCCGTCTCGGTAGGTGAGATCCTCCCTATCGAGGTCTACTCTGCCCGGGGATAACGTATGCCTGGAATCTTTAGTGGTAGTGTTCGGTATGAACGTCTTCTCCACCCAAGACTTCTTACATTTTGCGCAGCTTCAGAACTTCTAAATTTCCGCTGCACGCGTAAAGGGCTGGGAAACCTATTACTAGAAACATGTATCTTCCGACGAAGATTTCATTCACGGTCCTCTGAACAATGCACAAAATACCACGTCGCATCTATTGTATCGCTGTATTTGGGTGCAGTCGAAGAACTGCGAAAGACCTCCGCCCCGGGAGATGTCAATGGGTGTTTTGGGGGCATACGCCTTTCCACCTACGGACTGGCCTGTGCTGAATAATTTGAAAAAACTGTGTTGAGATGGGAGGCTTGGACACAGCGATAATTTATTACCTCGCCAATTGTGATATTCACGAGTAGTTGGGCATTTCGGACATCAAGCTCGATACCACAAAAACCGGATGAATTCTTGCATGTAGCTCGGTCGATCGTTCTAAATCTATTGTCCCGCCGGCGATTCAATCTCCATGCTGCAGCCAGAACTACAGCTAATTCCAATGCTGTTCCGAAGGATAATCTCCGAGGGAGACTGGTGGGGAATACACCTTATACTCTGCGGGAAGGTTTGTGGGCCATAGGTCACTTGCCGTCATGATGCTGTAGAATGTTTGTAGCGGACACGAATGAAGAAATAATATATTGAAAAACGTAGATTCGTCTTACCTTGATTCCAAACACCACAGAGGTGACCGGATTGCCAAGTGTATCCCGATGAAAATAAAACAGCTGGAGTCTGCATTGACTGTACTTAACCTCTACATGCCACTAACAGAGGATCGTTCCTCTACGAACTTACCACACTTCACACACCCGATGGTCTGAGCCACAGGAGAAGTGTTCAGAGATGAGTGTGGAATCAGAATTGATTCCAGATATAAATGCGGATGAATCTCAAATACCGAAATGTATACATACATCACAGCACCATCACAATTATTCAAACGAACCACAGAATCCCTTCATATGTTCAGTTCATTCTACCGCATATCGGTAATCTACATCTGCGGGATATATTTGTCAAACATGCTGTAGGAGTTGCGCAGTATCGAGATAGTAGTAGGAGACTAAAGATCCGGAAGAGGTGGGATAAGACAGATTTGGGGTTTTAAACATAGATCCCGGGAGACAAAGAGATTCATGTGTGAGGGCGGAGATGGAGAAGCTTGGCTTTGCGCGAAGGGACTGGAATGGTATGGGTTGTATGGAAGTACTTCTGGAATTTTTGGGTTTTGGCTCTGATATGTTAGGACCGTATGTGGACAATGTCATAAATAGTTGTAACTTGAATTGAAGACATGCTCGAAGTTGATACTGTAGGTTGCAATAAAGTGATATTTAAAGAGATGTGTACAAATAATAAAAGCACTGAAAAAGGTACAGAAATCCCAAAGAAGTTGTCGAATTACTCCTGTTTTCGGGAATTCGACATACCTTCACACCTAGACTTCCTGATCGGGCAATATCGAGAACATACCCAAATCCCAGGCAATATGTTCTGAACCAGTATCGATAGTAAAGAACTCACTACTTTGCGTTGTTGGTTCCTCGAACCTCCGTCCAAAGCTTAGCCTAATCTATCCATAAATACAAATATCCCATACCCCTCGATGAACGTGATATCGCGCAAAATCATGTTACGGTACACTCTGTACCCAAAAATCAATCGCTGTAGGGAAAGTAGAGGAATAAAAAATGATAAAGGAAAGGAGCAGGTGTATATGGCGAGTACTCAGAAACGCAAACACATCAAATGGTATACTGCCCTACGCATCCAAGCTCATACATCTACTCAAAATGACATTTAGTAGGCAGCATGCTTTCTCCATAGTTTCCTCTCCTAGTGTAGTGCAAGAAGAATAGAAGGTTTGTAGATGGCAAGTTCAGGTATACAATAGCAAGAGGTCTTGCTATACTAAAGAAATATACCATGACTTCAGGGAGTTCAATTGAGAAAATTGTATGTATGCCAGACTCATCATTACCTGTAAATACAGTAGTCATAACTCAAAGTGAAGAGATTTACTAAATCGATTGATTGCAATAGAAATGTACTTGGGGATGTATATTAATAAGAGTACGTGAAGAAGTACAGCAATCCCCAAAAAGTAGTAGGAAAAATTCAGTAAGCGATTACAGCGGAGAGGAGTGGAGGCTTGGCAGGATTTGAAGGAACGGGAACGTGATACTGTGGGATTCAGTGGAATGGGATGAAAATAGAACGAAGTTAGGAGGTTTGAATAGGGAGGGGAAGGAATTGAATGCTTGTTTACTTTCTTGCTTGTATTATTGAGTGACCGAACAGTTGGTTGTGGAATGACTTGACTTGTTTGAGTCGCTCAATTATTTCTTGATCATTTAATCACTGGATTGATTAATCAATTGATTTCTTTTTTGATAGTAAAATTAAAAGAAGATTTTCCAAGACCTGCAAGAAAAAAGGAAAATCGATAAATAGGAGTCAGCTGAATGCAGGTTGGGGTTGATGAGAATCTTATCTGTCAGCAAACCACCGGGGGAATTCTCAGAGTGGCAAGATTGGAGATAGATGTGATAAAACAATGAGGCTATGATGGGGGCCGAGATTGGGGGTTGAATGTGTGGATTTGACCAGAGGGATATGATTGATAGAAGTATCAAAATTGTATTAATATTTGTACTAGCTTGATATTGTAGGTAGTTGTCGTATAATGTGTTGTGATCGTGTACCTAGGTAGTATTGGTAAGCTGCTTGATAAGATCTATTTGTGGGTACATATAGATACACAGAATAATGTGAGATGTGATCTTATATGAGGTTTCGAGATGGATGGAATAGGTCGGGATACCTATTTAGGTTTGTGTGAAGCGCCTGGTTTTGTTGATTCTAGGTGATGCGATGAAGTTGATGAGGCTCGTGAGCGAATGTTTGATGGATTGATAATGCTGACTGATGTTACAGCTAGCTAGTTGAGCGGGTAGGTAGGTGCCCAGTGGGTATATGTTATCGAGTAGATAGGAGAAATCATGATGAGCGATTCATGAGAACTTATCTTTAGGGGCCAATATCTAGAGATACCAGTAGATATGGAGACCCCGCATACCGGGGTTCACTACCCTCTATTCTTTAAAAAGCAATGATCAGAATACTCAATCAATCAGATATTGGAATGGAGTAATAAGTTTCATATTGGATGTTTCAAGATTTCGAGCGCGATTAACACGTCGCGATGACTTGATGAATGAAGGAGGAAAGATACACACATGCAAGATATCCATTCCGATGCACAAATAATGCACATTACAGGGATACATCACATTTCACAAGATCGACATGAGGAATCAGCCCAGCAAGGAAAATGGAAAATCGCAGATCGCTGTACGAAATTTTGATGATTTCTGCTGAAGGAACATGCTTGGGAGCAGGAGTAGAGTAGGAACAAGTTTGATTTCGATTTCGATTTCGCCACCTTGGAATATCCTTCCTTGTTTGTAACTTACCGCATAATCTTTACCCGTTTGTTGCTGTATTTCGTACATAAGTTTACTTTATCAGTTACATGTTTGTAAACATGAAGATGGTTTACTAAAGGTATGATATAGTATTGTATGTATAGCAAACAGTACATCGTAAAGGCATGAGATGAGGAAAGTTGCTTTATTATAAAGACGAAATGCCAAGTACTTAACTCTTCTTCAATTGCTAGGATGCGAGAATACGAAGGAAAAGAGAAGAAAATTATAGTACCACCTCTACGGCATATCCTAATTCAGCATGTTGTGAAGATTTCGAAATAACAATGTTTCAGCGGTGTTTCCCGAGATTACCATTTGGGGATGTGGAGTAGTGTACAACAGGGGATCTAAGCGTTCCTGAAACGTAAGATGTGCTTGGGGGTTGTTCCTTGTCAGTTTAGGAATGAATGCGTGAGCGAGCCCCTGAATGCCAACAAGAGGTGCTTCGAGAACATGTTGATCTGGATTCTTTGGATTCTGGATTTTGAGGTTGGGGTTTGGTATGGTTTATGCGTTAAGTTAGCAAAACTTGGGATGGGTTGGGATAAGGAACTTGGAGACAGGAATGATTGAGATGGAGTTTGGACCAAGTGTACCAACCATGCGAGACATTAAGGTAAGGTAAGGTAAGGTAAGGTTATATCCAAATTCTAGATGGATATCTTCTTTTTTTCGTGAATGGAAAATTCGGATGACACATGTGATTTTTAGAGTTTCTTTTGGGATTTTAACTTTTAAATGTTTATTAAACTTACTTCATTGAGTCTGACTGATATTGACAGCTGTCTATCCATTGCAACGATATAGTATAATGAAATTCAATTCTGATTGGTGACGACGAATTAAAAGGGAAGTGAGGCTGAAACTTACTGCATATTTATACACGCTTGGCTATTTATATAGACTTGCATATATCCTACTGGTATCACCTGTATGATGAATGGTTCCACGAAGTGTTTTATACGCCGTTTGGCTGCATTTAGACGTTGATAGTGGATAATGGCGAGTGGAAGTGGAAGTGAAAGCCGAAGTGGAAGTGTCAAATACCTAGGTAAAAGTAGGTAAAAAGGAGATTAGATTACTCAACTCGTGTAAGATAATTGAACCAAGTGGCCCGACCCGTGCTTCTATTCAATTTGGGTACGAACAGTAATATCGTAACAGATCTTTCATTTGATTTGAACTGGTAACAAAGTACGGAGTATGATACCCAAAAACAGTTTTAATATATCGAGATTTGATGCTGCAATAATATACGGATGTATCCATCTTCCAATCCTAGTAAAAGTAGTAGTTAAGTTACTTTATTATAGTACCTCGGTTCCGGTAGCTGTTTTTTTCTTTATTTTGCGTAATTTTACATGAATGTGCCGCCTTGTGGAAGGGACTTCTTGTCGTGGCTTGGCTTCTAGACGCGTCAGGTACATAGCGAATTAGAGATCGTACATATATTATCCGGTGGGACAAGATTTGATATCCTCCGATGTTGTGTGACAGGGGGTAATTGTAACCTTTTTATAAACTTTTTTCTTGGAAAGTCCTTGGTTTTCTTAGCAGATTATTGTATGTAAATGCACCAAAAAGGAGAATTCACTGAGCACTGAGCAATCATTGCTTGAACGCTCGCTCGTACGAGGAAGACTCTATCCCGTCTATGAATACTCGAAAAATGATTGGAAAGAAAGGATTTGATTTCAAGGATCCCTAGATTATAGAAACCTTATAATGAGATGAATTAAGGGTAGGGTTATAGCTAGGTACTATGTAGGTAATAATTAACAGATGAACAAAAAGTGAATTAAGATCTCCCACTTTCCAAGGAATTTGGTGGTATAGAAATAATGCTGACATGTTTAGTGGATACATTTTTACAATTTCAGGGGCATTTTCTGAAGATTTTTTTCTTCCCTTCTCTTTTGCATATTCAGAAGTTTTTTGCGTTTGGGGTTTAGAAATTGGAATCTGGATTCACTTTATTACCCCTCCCATCCATTCATTCTGTGATGAGCCCAAGTTCTTAATTACAATCCACACGCCCCCCTTTTCACTCTTTTTTTTTTCCTTTCCTTCCTCTCATCAAAGATTATTTACTTCGTATCTTCCTATGACTCCAATTTTATTCTTCCATTTTGTTCAATTCGAATGATTGTTGTTGTATTTGACTAAGATCTACATCATAGTGACCCATTTAAAATACTTCTACCGAGTTGGGGACCCATCAATCTTTTTTTATACTCAGTACTTTGGGCTTGCGTGCGAGCTTTTCGACCTTCCTCCCCTTCATTTGTTGATACAAGGTTGACTCACCTCTGGTCCTTTCAATACGAGAAAAGCTCCATCCAAAAAATTCATCCTATTGAACCAAAAAATACCTCCACCTCCATACACTCAAATCCACAAATTTATACCCATAAAAGTCTCAACTTGGGCCAGTATCATCTTTTGCCCTTCCAATCATCGGTTCAAACGTCACAGAGGAATTCTGGACCGGACCCAGTAGGACCTAGACCAACAGAAGAACCAAGTTTGATATCCCAATTCTCTTAAGACTCCATCAAAACCGCAGCCATGGCCGACGGTGATTTTGGTCATTCTGATCTTACTTCCACACTGGCTCATTCTGACGCTCCCCCTATCGTCATTAAACAATCGCCAGCCAAAGAATCATCCTCACCAACTACTCCTGGGTTATTCTCACCAAGCAGACAATCAACTATGAGATCCAAAGGAGGAATGGAAGCTCGTGTCAATGGGACGACGACACCTAATAGTTGGGGAGGAAATAGGCAAAGCAGACATATGGAAATCGATGATTATTTCGTAAGTTTTTTATATCCTTTTCAATTTATTTGAAGAAAAACCATGGAGATGAAGTTGATCGATTCCTGATCTTCTTTTATTTCTGGGGTTTGTCTATCGTACTTCATTATCTTATCGGTTTGCACATCAAACATGTTCTAAAGTCCCATTTACTAATCTGACTGTCAATCATAGGTTGGACCTCGCGATCTCGATGCTCATTCAAAATTACCATATTTTCTGCGATTACATGGAAGTGTTATACCTCGAATGATAGTACCTTTGTTCTTGGTTGCATGTTGGGCTACATTAATTACATGTATTTCCGAGTTCACCTCAGCAAGCTGTACGTTCTTGATTTCTCACTATGGATGAAAATTCTTACTAATATTTGATGGGTAGTGGGTGTTAATACTCTGCTTCTTACTGTACTTGGTTTCGTTATTTCTTTGGCTTTGAGTTTCAAGAGTTCCACTGCTTATGAACGGTAAATATTACTCCCCAATCCTTGAAATAGACGGAAAACTAATGGGAACAGTTACTCCGACGGTCGTAAAGCCTGGGCATCCCTCTCTGTTCAATCCCGAAATCTCGCCCGTACTATCTGGGTACATGTTAAAGAACGCGAAGGAGAAAATGGTACCGATGATTTACTATCCAAAGTAACTGGTGTCAACCTCATTCTCGCCTTTGCCGTGGCTCTCAAACACAAGCTCCGCTTTGAACCCTACGCTCATTACCCCGACATAGCTGCGCTCACTCACCATCTTAACACATATGCCCAGTCGGCCGAAACCCCAGAAATCCATTTGGAGTCAAAGAGAACGCCATGGAAGAAAGCCGGTGAACGCCTCGGTCTCACTATCGCCAGCAGTAACCCCAGAAAGACAATCAAACGCGCGAGCAAACCAGTCGGTAACCTACCCTGCGAAATCCTCACCTATCTCAACTCGTACGTCGAAGGTACCTGGGCCAATAAAACACTCGATAACCCAGTTGTTCTCGGTCAAATTCTTGGATGCATCAACTCTCTTCAGGACTCCCAAGCCGCAGCCGAACGTGTTTTGGCTACTCCTTTACCTGTCGGATACAACATTTTGATCTCTCAAATCGTCTACCTCTACGTTTACTTGCTTCCTTTCCAATTGTACGACTCTCTCCATTGGATTACCATCCCAGGTACCATTGCCGCTGCATACATTATCGTTGGATTGATGGCTATCGGAAACGAACTTGAGAATCCTTTCGGACACGATGTTAATGATTTGCCACTTGATTCCTACTGTGCAGAACTCTCCAGAGAACTCGATATCTTGACGAGTGTGAAGGCACCCACATGGGAAGAGATTATTTACGGAAGAAAGGAAGACATGAAGAGCGATACACAGGTAGAGCTCATGAGAGAGAACAAGGTATTGTGGCCATTGAGCAACCACGGCGTAAGAATGTGGAGATCAAGACCACAAGCGGAGATTAGAAATGCGTTGGCATCAAAGGTGGTGGTTGCTGAGAGGAAGAGTAGAGATACGGCAACGAGCAGCGGTACCAGTACAAAAGCAAAGAGTGAGACGAGTACTGCTTAGGTTGTCTCTACCGGGAGAAGGTGCTGAGGATGAGAGCGAGAATCAATCTGCGGATAACCATGTGCGAAAGTTCCCCATGGTAAATACAGAACGAATCGAAACATACCCAAAAGGGGACAAAAGAAAAGAAACTAAAGACAGCATGTGAATTTGTGTAGCAGGAAGGGTATCATATTTTCATTGGTCATCAATGAAAGATGCCATATCATAGCAAGGGAAAACAAGCAAGGCGTTATTTGGGGGTAGCAGTTGCGGTTCAGTGGTTATATTCCACGAAATTTACTAGTACATTACATTACATTTTCTTTTCTCTATTTAGATACATGTTCTGCAAGTCAGGGCAATGAAAGGGGGGAGGGAGGCATTCTTTGAGATTTTCTTTTTCGTTTGTCAGGATGAGGAGGTTGTAGTTTAGTTTGTGGTGGTGTATTATTGAGGGAGAGGTGTATGAAAAATATTAGATATGGTGATGGAGGATCTTTTTGAGAATCAATATTTTCAGATTGCATTCCAACTACTTACAGTATGAATGATGATAACATGCGGTGATAATTGGTGATGTGCTTTTATATGACACGGCGGCAGTGGTGCACTAATTCATTAACCAGCAGCTTCAAAATCCAACATCTCAATGTCCAACTTTCATTCAGTAATTAGACATATTATTGATATAATTATTAAGTGAGATTTGAACAATCAAATTGTTAAATATAAAGGGTTTTATTTGAAAATTTGATTTATCAAGTTGATTTGAGACTTTGA
>JWJA01004638.1:0-19290 GCA_000812885.1 Lanzia echinophila
TATTAAGGGTACTTCCAAAATCTTCCCTCCTAAAAACCCGAAACCTGCTTTCAAATTACCTAGCGTAGCTAGACCATTGATGACACCTCCAGGCGGCAATGGCGAAATCAGCAGATATGCAAGCTGGATTTTGTCTCCGATCACTTCTGCTGTCAGTGCATCTGTGTCTAGGGACTCTCCCACGTCTTTACGTGAAAGCTTTTTTTCATCGCCGACTACTCCTCCTTTTACGCCCACGTCCATAATCTCTTTAGCTCCCTTGCTCCCACTTGTATTCCCACTCATCCCGGAATTAAGACTTTGCCCCCGTCTCAGTGCATTCCCATTCGCATTCGCATTCCCGCCTCCCACAACCATTGATCTTACTCTGTCTACACTCCTCCTAACCTTCTCCTCCGCCCTCGCAGCCGTACCGGACGCATCAACCGAGAATGATCTTCTCCTTTTACTCCCCTTCCTATTCCAATCACGACTCACACGTCTGATATCCTCATCACCACCCATTCTCACCCCTCTACTAGACGGTCTTGATCGATTTGCCAGCTCATCCGACGCCGCTTTCGATTCCATCTGCAAACGAATTCGTCTATCTTCCGCCGCATTCAGTACTGCAATCGTGCTTTCCATAATCTCATTTTCCTGTTGTGCGAGGAACCGAGCGCGAGACTTAATATCCGCATAGGGTGTTCCAGAGGCAGGATTTTGGAAGGGCGAGAGTATAGTTATGAGACCGGGGGGAAGAGACGTCGCTATAAGGGAGCCGTATGAATAACCCGCCAGCAAGAGTAGTGGCCTATCCGTAGCTGGTATATCCCGACGTGTATATGTATGTGGTGGGGGTAGAGTATGCGATGGAACAGGAGTAAGACTGTTTCTCGATTCTGAATTCGAATCCGGCGTATGGAAGGATTGATCTGCAGAAGAAGAGCATGAAGAAATAGCTGGAAAACTAAGGTAATGCATATAATGCACTATGAATCCAACAAACGACATATAATCCTTCTGTTCCGGGATTGAAGACCAAGACGTATGACCTTTCGAAGCACCTGCACCTCTTAGGAAAAACCACCATCAGCAAAGATATACTGATAAGAGGAAGTCGAACAAACACACCTAAAATTAAACGTCCCCACAACCCACCCCTCCTTCAGCAATGTACCAGCAGTCAAATCCACAACCGCATCATCATAGCTACCACCTAGAGGTGCATACGGATGCGCTACAATCGCCACTTTCTTCCTTTTCCAAGCCGTAATCTGCGAATGCGTTTTTGGCGCAAGGCAGCTGGGATGGTAGATTCTGCATTCGAGGATCGCGCCGTCATGAATCGAGGGGATGGTGAAAGTTAGGGTTGGGGGAGGTAGCATGGCAGATGTATCCCCCGGAAAAGTTTCCAAAGGGCACGCTCATCCGATTGGTTGGTTGTGATTATTTGTTGCTGTCATTATGGAGGAAATTATTTGTCTTGGTGGCAGTTGAATTTATGTCGAGTGTGTTTAAAATGATGATTGTTTGAGTTCGCCGAGGTTTGTGCTGGTTAGGAAAATTCAGGGTCCTTGCGGCACATTTGTTGCTTATCTTGATAGAGTTCTGAGGCCCTGTAGATCACTAGGATAAGCTCAATATTTAACCCTTGTAGGTGCGCCTTCCAACTTTTGGATCACATCTTTACTTTTTAATAAACTGCCACTACACCCAATCAATGCAACTCCTCTTATACGTACAAAGCGCATTATGCACCCACCCATCGACGAAACCACACGTCCATAGTGAATATTTTTCATGCGAAAGCACGTGGCTAAATTCCGAAAGGGATGGGATTAGCATTCACTGGTAGGGCTGTATTGGCGCGGCGAGTGATCATGTTATCTTTTGCGAAATCCTGTGGGTGCAGGAGCAGGCGAGACAATCGTGGACTTCGTTCGTTGCTGCGATAATCGATCGTACGGGAAACTTGGGATCTGGAATATATTTCAGCAGTTGAGAAGGTCCTAAATCCCACCCTTGGGTGTCTAATAATTATTCTCTTTGAGAATTAAATTCATATTCCGGGCATCTTTCCGGGCGTTATCCATGTTCAACGACATCTCTGAATCCTACGGTCTTGAAAAGCGTGTTAACGTAGCATGCTGAGCACATGAGTCTCCTCGGGCAAATCCAATTGCCGTCGTCTTAGTTTCGCTGAATTGGTGATACTATACGCTTCAATCTCCTTGATTTAGCACGACGAATATGAAAAAAAGATCGCATTCAATGATTTTGAGACGTACTTAAGTAGTGCAGCCGAGTGATCTATCAAGTGAATAATTCCGACCAACTCGCACATCTAGTGTAAGTGATGATATATAACCAAAGTTTGCCACAAGGTATGATATCAACAGACCGAAATTAAATAAGTGCCATATCTGACCACTGTACTTCAGGAGGTATTGGGGGTCATTCAATCCCACGTAAGCATTTACTAGACTGCTATTATTGGTACAGTATGCCGATCACTTACAGTTTTAGAGGTTCCTCTCGTGCTGGTATGAGTTCTAGTCGCTCACTTCTCAAAGGTACAATCAAGCAACCGCTTTCCTCTATGAAAGAGGTTTCATCCAGAAGCAGGGCTAGAGTATGCGACAAGAATGCCACCTTCTAATTTCTACGGCGATTCACAACACTGTACATATCTCCCATGCTGTGGCAAACTCATTCGATTTTGGCAGGAATAGTGTGGAGATACATGCTAGAAAGGGAAGGACAGGACCCTCGTGGATGGAAGCGGAATAAACTCCAAACTCTCGTGTTATTTAATGACAGTTGCTGGTCGTCAAAATCGAGAAGCGAGTTTGAGGCACAGAATTGACATTTTCCGGATCCAGATTTTACCGAGGCGAATCATATTATGAAATTAGAATTTTTATCTACGCCAAGAAGCATGGTACTTCATAATAGGGGTGTGGCAGCATAACCTAGCAGAAGATATGGCATCTCATGGGAAGTTAACTTTGCGGCTGAGTGGTATTGTTTTCGGTGCAATTTCTACTGCAGGTAGCATTTCTGCACGATCCTTTGCCTCGGTAGGCAAATGTCAAAAGAGATAGAAATTTGCTGACCCAACTTTGCCTCCTTCATTTATCGGTCTTGGCGGGCCTTTTAAATAAAATACAATGCCACATGTCTCATCCCAGTAGCGGCATTACACTTTCCTCGGTCAACGATGAATCAATTGAACTTCTTAATTGCAGTATTATCCCTTCTAGCTTGTGTTTCAGCACAATGTTACAGCTATGCTGGAGTTGAGATGGATGGCGGCTATATGCCATGTAATGGTTCAGCACCGGTGAGCATGTGCTGCCATTTGGGAGTTAATACCAATAATGGCGACGTGTGCGGTACTGGTTCTGCATATGGTCTTTGCGGTGTGACGGGGACACAATTATGGCGAGAATCATGTACAGACCCGACATGGGAATCACCTCTCTGCCTGAAACTGTGTCTAGGAGGTAATTCCAAACGCTTGTTTTAATGGGAAGGGGTAGTTGGCTAATAACTCCTGAACATAGTGAACGATACAATGATCACTCAATGTCAGGATGGTAGCTATTGCTGTGGAAAAAATGCCCAGGATTGCTGCAATGCTGGGGAGGGTAAATTCATTGTCAACAACCAGGTGGCAGATTCGCCGGCGAGCCCGAGCTCGACTTTATCTTCAAGTACCAGTACTACCTCTATCGGCTCGTCCTCGACATTGAGTAATGATTTGGCCATTTCCACTTCCACTCCCACTCCCACTTCGACGGAGACGGAAGTATCCTCAAATTCTCCAAAGGGAGTGTCTTCGGGTCTTATAATTGGTCTTGTAGTGCTGGGTTTAGTAGTCTGCGGCCTGGCGGCATTTTTATGGAAATGGATAGCAAAACGCAAAAAGTCAAAGGCCCAGGATGGTGTTATTGCCAAGTCATTTATGAAGCATACGGGAGACTATGAACATAGAGTGGAAGTGGATTCCGTATCCAAGCCGGCAGAAATGGACTGTATACCGAGGCCGGCAGAGTTGGAGCAGTGCCACGTCGCGGAAATTATGTAGCGTAAGCGAAGTATATTTCGCGGATCTTTTGGTGCCAGTTTAATAATCCAGTTTAATAATCGGATATATGAAAAGGCTGTGCCCGTCGAAGATCTTGCATTGATCGAGAGAATTTATGTTGATGCTGAAGTTCAATTCATGCTACACTCACAACGATCGACGTTGGAACAATGAATATCATGCCGCCAAGTTTAAAGTTTATCTCCAGAAGCTAGGAGTTTACCGTGTTGTGGGGAGTGATTATACGAATCATTAATGGTTAGTGATTCGGTTGAAGCGATCGGCAGGGCAAGTGTGATCGAGAGGTATAAAGACAGCGTACGTGAGGTTGTGGAAACCGTTTACAAAAAGAAGCAACGAATGCAGATAGCGTAAGAACTAGGGAGTAGTGGAGTGCTTAATTGCCCGGGTAATACCAATACAGTAGTTTTATTGTTATTAAAAACTAGTGCTATTTGGTTGAGTGACGGCCAGCAAAGGCCCATTGTTTGCAGGTATTCGAGCCCTCTCAGCGTCGTTGATTAGGCTATCAACATTTCTGTCAATCCAAAATGTATCCTTTCCCATCCATAATCCTACAAGCTTCCGATACTTGGTCAAGAGTCGCTCGGTCTTACTCTTCTCCTGTGCCGCCAGCGATTCGTTCCATTCCAAGATCTCCAATGAGTACTTGTAGAACGATAGGTCGAGGTCGACATCTTGGTCGTGGAAGTCTTTCAAAATCGCGACGTATTCTTGCCGTATAGTTCTTGCTTCGCTGATTTTCGCGGGCGTGAGTGGCTCTGCACGAAAAGAGGCTAGTCGGTTCTTGTAGCCTTGCAGTATTTCTTCCGCCATCACAACTAGAGCGCACAAATGGAAAACAGATCCTGTTTCCGACATGGACACAGAAGATGCACCGAAAATGTTGTGTTTTACAGTTTGCCAATTGCGAAGGTTTCGAGTGACAAACCAGGTGACGCTCCAAATAGGACCTGATGGCTGCACATTGTGTACAATTGATGCCTTTAAGAATTGTTTGGTCAAAACGAGACGTTCCGGAAACGGGACGTTCTCATCGATTAGCTTGAAATGATTGCCTCCAGTTCGGGAGGAGCCGAGGAGATTTTTGCAATAAGCCGGATCCTTTAGCCATGAAATGGCACAATTCATATACTCTCCGTCGGCTTGCCACTTGCGTAATAGTGCCTCAAAAGCATGTTCTAGAGGGTAATGATCTCGAATGTATGGTAATAATTCGGATAGTCGCATTGGCTGTGGGGGAATCCTCCCGTTCACAAGTCGATGGGCACCGGACGAGGATTTGTCATTCGAAGTAACATCATATCCGAAACCAAACTTCTCTAAATTATTGGGATCGATCGCGGAGGACAGTGATGAGAGTGAGGCATTGTTGTGGTGGTGGTTGTTGTTATTATGCGAGTGGTTGCGCCTGCCGACTGGTGAGGGTTGCGGAGATTCATGATTCATGTGCCAACCGAAATTGGTCGGTTGTTGCAACTCTTCTTCAATCGATTTCCAAAATTCGTCGGACTCTTCAGGCTCCACTGATGGATTCGACTGTTGACCCCGAACCCCGCCTTCGTTATTACATTTATATTTCCGGATACCCCACTGGACCAATTTTATTCTGTACATGCGAGTGCTGAATGATCAACCATTAGTATATATAGAAAAGGGAGATATTACTCATCGACTCACCTCGCATCAAAGCCATGGGTTGAAAGTAATATCTCTCTAACCTGCTCCAGTGGTTTCCCTTCAGTGACATAAAGCCGCTCCAGCTCGGTCTTTATGCTAGTCCAATTTTTTGGCATGGTGGCAATTTGATCTTTTGACCACGATGGGAATGTTGTTCAAAGGGAAATCAAAAATTATGATATCTTGCGCATGAGAAGCCCGATGCTGCAAGATTGAATGAAAACAGATACCCATTGCGATATTGTTTTGGAGTAATTGATGGGATGAATGATTCATAATAAAGTAGTATATTCAACAACCAAAAGTAGCCTCAGCCTTCTCCGGTGAGATGAGTGGCGACGAATACTTGTTTAGAATGTGACGCGTCCGATACATACGCAGCCCGCCAAGCTGTGTCTCGTTGGCCCTCATTCTCGCCACAAGAAGAGACATTGCGTATCAAGCTGTATGCCTATGGAGGCGATGAACAATAGGCGCATTTTGGAAGGATGTGTTTCTGGTTGATGATTCTACAATGTGCACACGTTTGGCTAAATGTGAATTACACTTTTGCAAATTCATATCATTGATTGGTTCGCCTATACCCCTGACCTTGCTTGGTCCTTCTTTGCTGCTACTGTATTGGTAATAAAAAAGGTCATTTTTTCTTACCAACATAATAAATAAGCAGAATCCTGTGTTCCGATCAAGCCGTTATTAAGGGTACTTCCAAAATCCAACAACCAAAGTTTTCAGCAAATAAAGTTTTCAGCAAATAAAGTTTTCAGCAAATAAAGTTTTCAGCAAATTTAGACCATACAATGAGTTCATTGGGGTCGAAAGGCCCTCCACCAGTTCATCCCGCCCCAGACTCGCTCAGAAACAGGAATCCTTTCGGTATTGACTGATTCGAATTCTTGCTCACATAACAATATGATGTTCCAATTTGATTATTGACATGTCGTGGCAATGTATGGGACGAGATATCAGATCAATCAGGCAATCCGAAGCTAGCCACCGTCTTTCTGAATTGCACATTCAAAATTGCGAACCTCATTTCACATTTGCGAAAAGTGCAAGTCCATCACACGCATTCGTTATATAAAAGTCGCAGTCAAGTACTATGATTACAGGTTTGCAATTATGTTTCTCCTACTTTATTACTATCGAACTTTTGAGATTGAGGAAAATCTGTTCTGGCTAGTTGCCATTTTCTAAGATATCCGATTCAATATCATTTGCAATTACAAGCACATACCGAGGCAGTATCTACACAATGGTCATCAAGAATTCGGAAGACCGAGCTGGTGTTGGCCGAGGTCAAGCAAGGTATGTTCTGCAGGCACGTGGTAGAGTACTACCCGGATTTGAAAAGACATATCGGGGTAGTTCTTAACTTGACTCCGTCTAATATTACCATCTGCGTCTATTATTCTGCAAGATTAAGTTTCTGACAAAGCGTCTCTACAAAGGTCTCACCGTACCACCAAAGCGCAGTCAGCCTCGTCTGGATCATCGGTAGTACAAAGCTTTGGTCCTCCGACATGGGGTGATTCTAGTCCCACCTCTGCCGACTTTTCGGTAAAATCATTACCTCTGACCTCACGAATGCTCGATCAACACAACACCACACAAGAGACACTGTACCATGACCCCAGACAAAACTACACGGCGAGAATCCAAAAATTCCAACGCTTGCAAGATGGGCTGCAATCCCTTGGTGTCGACCTACCCTCCAACTTTTACCAAAACGAAACGCAGGGATATTGCCAATACGATGGGACGCCATCATCGGTAGCTCCGCAACAACTTACTGCAAACAACATCCATGATTGGCATGATTACCCAACATTTGATTTGAAATCGGTGAACCAACCCCCCTCATCAGATCATACATTGCAAAAACCACCCCAGATAAGCAATCGCCCTTCAATGTTTGGGCAAACATATCTTTCGATCATAACTCATACACCTGCGCCTGACCGATCATACTCGACTCAGTATCTAGCACCTAGCACTGCACCTTCAGAGATAGGCGTCTTACAATCAGCTTATGATGAGGTTGAGATCAACCTTCGAAGTCTGGCTCGTTCAACGGCCGATTTGGATGGGATTGGAAGTCAATTTTCATCATCTGCGGCATATGATTACCCCGATTATGAGATAAGGGCATGCGAATAGTGAGGCTGGCGTGGTGGAAGGCATGGTAAGTGTTTCGAAAGTTCAGATGTTGAGTATCACTTGGATTTGAGATGATCTTCGAGGTAATTTTATCATCCTATTTTGAAACATCTAGGCGTATTGAGGGGAATGGATGGGCTGCATTAGTATTTGATACACGAATCATGGGGTTTCTCATATCTGGCAAGGACTGTTGAATTTACATCCATTCTTTAACAAAGATCAATTATACCAACTTCTCACCTGATCTCCAATACATGTTCCACACGGACGCTTCTGATTTCACTTTCCATCTATGATTTATGGCATAACCCATGACACCCAATCTTGTTAAAAATAGGTTTTAGAGGAGTAAAAGGCTCCATTAGAGAGTAAAAGCTAGCGGAGAGAACCCTTTATTTTGTACATTTGAGAGGAGGATGACGCTAAAATACGTCATATTCAACAAATCTTAACACATCGGTTCCAGGTGTTCAACGTGCCCAGGAACTGAAAATGATTATGGACCCAATGCCATTATAGCCAATGATTGTTAGATTCAGTAAGACCTACTGTATTTACATCTGATTTTCATTCTAAATAACCATCTGTCTCAACTACAACCCACCTAACATTTCCATGAAACATCCAGCTTCACATCCCACACTTCACATTCACCATCTCCAAGTCTCACACAACCCCCCCCCCCCAACACCAAAGTACGTTGATCCAGCTTGATGTACGTACATGTCCCCATATTCCCAAATCCTCCTCTTTATTCAAATATCCAAACAATCCAACCCCTACAATGTAACTACTGACCATCCCAAACCTCAAACCCCAAGCTTCATTTTGTAGCATAAATCAATCTTAACACACTATGCAAACGATCTGAAATGCCATTATTAAGGAATTCCAAATACGCTGGATTGTGAAACCTTTTGTACGTAGACATGACATGCGAGGAAACGCGTAATTTACAATCATTCATTATTCGTTTACATCTCATTCCTTATTCAATCTATTCCTATATATGAATCTCATCTGATATTGAATCACCCGCTTACTTCATTTGCGGGCCATTGCATTCGTATTCTAAGTCTAAACAAACCGCGCAAAAAGTATATTACCTTCTAATGCAATTTCCGGTTGCTTATTCACTCAAGATCTACCTCGATCCAATCTTTCTAATCTGAACTCCAACTTCAATTTGATGTAACATCTTCTCGTCCAAGCTCCTCTTGTATGAATATTTGGGATTGCTAGCGATTCCGTTGCTATGAATCCGAATCTTTGCGTTGAACTTGGACATCAAGCATAGCGCCAAAAACTTGTGTATATCCTCAAAATGTACTGTAAGATACAGCACCCACTCATAAACTTAATCTCTGCTCGTGCTCTACAGATAAATCTATGTGCAAGTCATCGGGAAAAACGACTCGAAACAAGAAAAAGATATTTTCAAAAAAGAACTTTTCTTCCCGTCTGGAAATGAGACCCAGAAATCATTAATACTACAGAGTATCTTCATAAGATCGGAACTTTTAATTATTAAACGCACAGCTAAAATAGCACTAGCAGTATCTTCCCAACTTCTACGCCCTCATATATGTCTAAACTCTCTGCATCATCTATTTACTCCTCCCCTCCCCTTCCCCCCATTCAATCATCACCATCCAAATACTGACTTGCAAACGGACTTCTAGCCCTCAACCTCGGTCCATACCTCTCTAATATAAACGGGATTGGAACCAATAGTACCGCCAAAAACGCCAGTATCGTTCCCGCCCAATTATACCCCAAACTCGTGAACATCTGGCCTCCAAATAGGGGAAATCCCGCACCGGCTATATTGCGTATTAGTCCTACGCCGGCTAAGGCACTGGCTGAGAAGATCATGTAGCTATCTTCTACGTAGAGATAGGTCATGAGAATGAGAGTGTAGAATGAATAGCCGAATAGAGAAGTAGCGAGGATGGGTACGATCCAGTGGATATTGTATTGAGGTGGAGACGTCCATGCGAACCAGAAGAGGCTGATAGGTAGGAGGATTGCTGCAATTTTACTCAATTGGACACGTGCTTCAGGGATATTTTTGAATTCGTCATCTTGGCCCACGGCTACGCGGAGATTCTCTGCAGATGTAGAGACCGATTTGCCTGCTTCGTGGATCCTCTTTTGGTAGTAACGTTCTTGCCAAATATTGATAAATGGTCCCAGACATATACCTGTGACGAGTCCTAGGAACGAGAGACCAACACCGATTGTATCAAAGCCATGTCCCTTCTTCCCGAATACAAGGCCAAAGGCACCGTTAAAGAGAAACGAAAGTCCGTAAAGAAACCCATTATACAATGCAGCGAAAATGATCACCGGCTCGGTCGCAAGAAAGCGGAACGGTCTCGACAACGTTACTTTAAACAGCTGTCCCAGCGACTTTGCCTCCATCTCTCTCGGAACTAGTACTGCATTTTCCGGCCCTCTCTCCTTATTTAAGCGTTTCGCCATTCTCCTCAACAAAACCGAATGTCTTGTCTCATTCCCACCTCCAACCAGCACCAACACTAGAAGCACCCAAAACCCCCCACAGATCCCCAGCAACGCCCAGAAAACATCCCTCCAGCCCCGCGTCTGAGCCACAAAGGACATGAGAAAATATCCCGACGGACTTCCGCACACCGCAGCCCAGAGAAAAATACTCATCGCCGGACCAATCTGATCCCTTGGCCATAGATCCGCTATCGTGCCTCCAAAATTCGCGATAGTAACGCTAGCGAAGAGCCCGGAGAAGAAACGAAGAACGAGGAATCCTTCGATACTTTGCACGAGCGCCGTGCCAAGAAGAAAGAGAAGGAATGTGCCATACGGGATGATATAGAGGTACGAGCGACCATAATACTCCGAAAGGGGAGCAAATGTCATGGGTCCTAATGCAAGTCCGAGAACATAGAGTGACAGACCCAAAACACCGATTTCAGAGCTCACGTGAAAAGCTTCTGCTAATTTCTCCGTAGCAGGAGAATAGCCCGATGCGCCCCATGAGACAGTCAAGTCGATAAGGGTAATACTTCCCACGATCGTCCATTTTCTCCAAAAAGAAAAGTTTCTAGGATTTGCGGGGTCGTCTTGTTGGAAAGTGAGGACTTGGGGTTGATTGGAGCTGCTTGAGGAGCGCTGAAACGTCGAAACTGTTTCGAAGCTGCTCATGTTTGCTCTTTGGAGATGGGGCTGTGGAGATATTCTAGCTGTTGAGATTTGGAGCGCCTGTTTCGAAATAAATACTGAAGGTACTCAGGCGTCTACGACGATTCTGCAACGAAAATCCCAATGTACCTAGGTAAAGATACCTGCATGGCGAGTCACATTAGAGCATGATGTTATCGCGGGGTACAAGTGTAACATCGGCACTTAGTAGTACAATCGGTAGGCTTATGTCATGGACGGCAATCTTTCACCAATAAGGTAGGTTCGTTCCCTTCCGATTGCATGACTAGTGAATTACCCAATCGACGATACAGATACATTGACTAGTAGGTACCTAACTGTAAAGTCTCACAAATAAAAACACATACTGTAAGTACCTATACTGTACATAGGTGTGCTCGTCGACGAGAATCGTATATGCATCTGCCGATGACAACCATGAAGGTCACCATTGGACAAATGCCATTTTGTGTTCCATCACACGTAAATCACGACCCGGCTCGGTATCTGAAGTTGTGTTGTGCTCGTACTGGTACTGGTACTGTAGTTAGTTCTATGTGGGGTTAAGGTTAACCTCGCCGAAATTCCCAACCGCCTTGAACATCTTGATATCCCTTCACCACCCCCCACTCAGCTTATCAAATAAACGAATTATTTGATAATATATCCAGCTTCAGCCTTGCAAACAGAGGACCAACACTTCTGATTGACTGCCTATATAGCCCCAGTTTACTAACATCATATAGCTTGAAACATTTTCAATTCATCAACTCACCATCCATTACCTCACAATCCATACCCACAATCAAAGATCTTCACAAAACCTCGAAAGTCAACCCCATCTCCGTCCATAACATATCCCTATGAAATATCCGCCCTTTAGCCACAGCACGTACGTAAAATAACCAAAAACACCACACCCAATAATATTCGCTTTCCCACATCTCTATCCTTCAAAAATGGGTCGTGTCCGTTATCCCGTCGCATCAGCGCTTATTTAAGGTTGACGCCCCCACTTAAATATACATTTCCTTCCATCCACCAGTTCATTTTTCTCTCCACCCCTCCCACCTCCAAGTTTTCAACTTACCCCTCCATGACAGATGATTTGACAAACAATCTTCACCCCAGGCGCTATATCCCCAAACGGCGCGACGCTGTCGCAATGAAGATTTTTATTTCTTAATCTTAACTTGTTAGAGTTTGGGTCTCTTGTTTGTTGACCCAGAGAAGCCGCCGAACATTTGGAAGATTCTTTCGAGGTTGTTCTTTCGGTACTTGCTGAGCGCCAAGGGCATCAACCGTTGGGCCTTTTTTTCTTTCTCGCATTGGGTGCCGAAGCGCCATACAGAACGAATGATATAGTCGTTGGGTACTGAGATATGATTGTTTACTGCCTGGAATTGAGGCGGCAAGATGTTACTCTATCAACCACGAGCCTTGTCCAAACTCGAATGTGAATCAGAAGCGCTACAATGAACATCTCTGTCGATGACAGGTTCCTGATGGTTTTACATTCTAGCCAGAGCGCGACGCCGAGAAGAGTGAAGTTATGACGTGTTAATGATAGTGGGTATAGATTTATGTTTACTCTGGTCCCAGCGTCGTGAAGAAGCATATGTCATTTGGATAATTTTGATATGGAGGTTTTGGATATAAAGCGATTGTAGGGATAATACTGTTCGTCACCGGTGTCAATAGAGTATATCGTCCTTATCAGTGGGGCTTCACATAATGTATTCGCAAAAAATCGATATCACCGGATATCCATACTTTTTCAAGTATCAATATCACTTCACAATTGCGCAATACGGCGCATAAAGGTAAATTTAATATATGCAACTTGCATAATTGGTAAACGTTAATTCACGGTTGCCACTATTTACTGAATTGAATGACTCACGGTCTTGGTGTTGAGGGTTTTAGGCGCTCAAATACGGCGCTTACCTATATGGGTAGCCAGCAACGAAGTCCAGTAACTTGTTTTCATGCACGTCATGTATGACAACCCTGGCAACATGAGCGCGCTTCCCCCACTACCCTCGATTGAACCTATCAACGAACCAATATAACACAAATATCAGATGTGTCACGAAACAATGGATCACACCGCTGGGACCGTAGAGAAAAGAACATATAGTTCGACATCCGCTCCAAAGTATGGCAAACAATATTCTTAAATCCATCTTCTCAAAGTGAAAACAAATCCAAAAGAATCAGCACAATATGCAGCAAGCCTTCGATTCCCACAAGGCTGAGATTAGACATCTAGTCTTAGCCGACGATCTTGCATTGCCCGCAGTTCAAGAGATCATGCGCAAGAAACATGGCTTTGACGCTTCGTAAGTTTTCTTATCATCTTCGCTAGATGATCCATACTAACTGTTGGAAAGGATATCGGCATACAAGACGAAGCTCGCCGAGTGGAATATGTTCGTTCCGCTCCCACTCAACGGCGACGTTCTGAAGTATCACCATCAAATTGGCGGAAGAAAACGGCCTGGAAAGCTCTACAGAATCTCAAAAGACCCACCACGCTCTGTACCTTTGACCCCACCGTTGTCGCCACCAGTTCTGCAACATATGGCATACTCTAAACAACCAACCCGCACTGCTCCCCACTACTTATCGTTGGTCGTCCACTCGAACGGCAATAAATCAAGTCCATCTTTCTATCAAGACGAATACGTTATCATCTTATCAGAACTTCGAGGGCGACTTCGCACGGCACTCACCAAAGAATCGGGTTGAAAGATCATTCTCTGGAGGATGATGCAAGTTTTCGCCAACACAAGGCCGGGTTCCGGCGTCATCAACTGAGACGCTAGTGTACGCCAAGATGGGAGGATGTGGCAGTGGAAGGATGAACGTTGAGGGATGAACAACACAGTGCCGAGGATTGAAGCGGCCACAGTAGCTGCGATGTGAAGGCACGTTGGGACGGAAGCATTATGATGGTATTGCCGGATAGATGTTGGGGATGTCATTTTATCTTCTAGCTCCTAGTTCAGGATTTGGCACCAGATACTTTCTTGGGAGAAGAACCAGTGTAGTGAATCTTAGAACCTTTAAGGAGAAACTGTTCTACCAATGCATGTTTTACAAGCGTCTCAAAATGTCCTCAACAACATCGGTGGTTGTAGCCTTTCCTCCCAGATCAGGAGACAACAATTTGCCGTCCTCCAAGTTACCATCAACCGCAGCATAAATCTTAGCAGCGGCAGCTTCCTCATTGAGGAACTCCAACATGAGAGCAACACTTCGTAAAGTCGCAATTGGATTCGCAATGTTTTGTCCCATAATATCTGGCGCACTGCCATGGCATGGTTCACCAATAGCAAAACCTTCTCCAACATTGGCACTTGGAACAAGACCTAAAGATCCAACAAGTGCAGCAGCTCCGTCAGATAGAATGTCTCCGTAAAGGTTTGGAGCAACAATAACGTCGTAGGTTTCGGGTTGACGGAAAAGTTTGTAGACCATAGAATCAACAATCTGCTCTTCTACTCCAACACTAGAAAACTTTGAAGCTGCCAAAGCTTCTCTTGCAGTAGATCGGAAAAGCCCGTCGGTTTGGCTAAGAACATTCGATTTGTGTGTAATGGTTACCAATGGTCCCTTGTGTATGCTTGCAACCCCGCTATCTCTTAGCTTTTGTCTGCGCAAAGCGATCTCCCCAGCCATTGTAGCGATACGAGATGAAGCTTTCTCGGAAATTCTCTTGATAGCTTCAGCAACCTTTCCACTCCCATCTTCAGCATCATATGTTCTTTCTATCTTAACGTAAAGATCCTCTGTATTTTCTCGCACAATAACCATGTCAATTGGATTCGCAGCAGTCATAACGCTCTTGACTGGTCGAACATTTGCATAAAGGTCAAGGCGCTTTCGAAGGGCCACGATCGGAGAGGAATAGCCTTTAACTGCTTTCGATGGTGAACTGACAGCACCAAAAAGTGCTCCATCACATTCGTTCTTGAGGATTTCCACAGTCTTGTCCGGCAGAGCAACACCAGTTTCTTCGAATGTTTGGAAACCAGCTTGCAGATCAACAAAATCAAATTTCAATCCAAGTGATGAAGGTAAAGCTTCAAGTATTTTCCTTCCAGCTGGAATAACTTCTTTACCAATTCCATCACCAGGAATCAAACCTTGAAGAAAAAGAATTGTTAGTAAAGATTTGGCATGGCAAGTCAATTAGATGAATCAATGATTTTGATATTCATAGGAATGAGATGTTATTCTTTTTTTCTCTTACCTATTCTTAATGTTCTCGCAGCCATTTTTGGTTGTTTTTGTTGGAGGGGTGGTCTTTTTGGATTTCAAACAGCTTTCTCTATATTTTTTATTATTTAGCTATGATCCCTCTCACTGCGAGATCGGTCCCTCCAATTTTTTTTTTCATGCAAGTTCAACAACCCACACCAGTAAGTGTCACCACTATTGTAGGTACAGTACCACACTTTACCTCAAAGCTCTTTCTTAATAATGGAGGACTTCTTTTTCTTCTACAATACTACTATGGTATTATTCACACATTCACACTCACACTCACACTTTCACACTCTCACTCTCAGATTCTTCTCTAATATCTAGATGTTTCATTTCGGTTGGAAATCCAATTAAAATTATCATTTCAATTTCAATTTGTCCCCGACTTGCCGATCATGAGATTCTAAGACAGTACTATACAGTCAGTACAAGCCTTGCACAACAATAATGGGAAACCCAACCCCTATTTTCTTTTGGATCAACAGCGACAGGGAGAGATTTATGACTTGATCTTATGGAATTTTATAGTACCTTGTTCAACTGATTATAACTAAAATCCATTACTCTGGGTACATCCGGTATTAGTCTTTCATTATTTGGGGTTTTATATTGAAGAATGTTCCATACAGGAACCCCCCTGCATTAAAATAGAACATTCTGAGATATTTATTCGAGACATTATACATTTCAAAAAGGGATTATATCCCCATCTTTTTTTGATTGAAATCTCCAGCCCTTTTTTTTTCTCGAAGTAAACAGTTTCCTACTGTGAAATCTATTGTTTACACCCTTTAAGTTGGTATCAACATACTCGAAAATCGTGTCGCGTGTTACTGTGGTTTTTTCTTTTCGAAGCATAGCTCTTTAGAGCCAAATGCCTCATTCGGTTCATCATTGAGTTACGATACCTCCCCAATACAGCATCTTGCATATTGATACGAACAATATCCGTACCTTACTCCTGCCGTACGAGTACAGCCTTTTCTAAAATTAAATTCCCGTTTGAGTATCGTATCATCTGTTTACTCCAACACCTGGAGATATACAATTGGATAACGTTCCTTCCTCCACAAATCTGGCAGATCTCGAACCAGTTTTGTGGCAATTACTTCATACTGGAGCTCATCAAATAGCTCCTGCCGTCTTTGTTCTCGAGTTTGATTTGACTTTCAAATACAAGATCAAGAGCTACCGGCTCTATAAAACTACGTCAATATGTCTGGAGGAGTGCGCAACCTGCGCGCGATGTTCGAGAATAACAAAGATAAAAAAGACAGTTCAACGTCACCCCCTGACCGTGGCAGGTCTCCTGGAGAATCTGGAGGTAAGTAATTTGTGCTACTTGGGTATACATTACATTCTTAACGTTTTCTTTTAGCTACTAGCACGACACCCCCTCGACCCCTTTCCAAAGTTCGAACCAGCTTCATAGCAGTTGAAAAGGGTGTCCTACAAGGAGCACAAGGAATGCAAATAAATATGGGTCTGAAGAGACAAGATAGTGGTAGTCAGGAACCCAGCATGGCGAGAAGAAGAACAAGTTTCAGTCTTGATGAAAAGGAGCATCCGAAAGAAACAGAGGAGAGAAAGGAGTCAATTGCTTCTGAGTTCAGGGCTAGAAGGGATAGCATATTGGTGAACGAAACAATCCCTGAATCTGCCTTGGCCGAAACTCCCGCTCTGGAGTCGGACAAACAACTCGGTGGTCCAGATGCAATTCCGCAACGTGGCCGAGAACTAGCGAAGCCAGCAGAGATTAAGGCAATGAAGAAGCCTGCAGAACAACGAAAATTATCCAGACCAAATAGCAGGGACGCACCATCTCCAAGTAGTAAACCAAAGCCCACTGCTGCTAAATCTGCGGATAAAGTTACCACAAGCAAAGTCGTTACTCGGCCTGCAGCTATATCCACCGCTAGGTCTTCTACAGCCCCAAAAACATCTCCGAGAACAACATCACCGCCCAAGTCTGCAAAGGCATCTCCAAAAACGCCAACGACACCACCATCAGGAAGCACTCCAAAATTTGCAAAGAGCAAGACACCCGAAAAGAGAACCACAAAGGTTGTGCCAAGTAAAACGCCAGATAAAAAGACTGTCAGGGATGCACCGAGCAAGACCCCAGAGAAGCCTGTGAAGAAGTCTAGTAATGGTTCTTTGGCTCCAAGAAGCGCTTCAAGATCTGCAAGTGCTCCCAGATCCGCGAGTGCTCCCAGATCCACAAGCCGCCCAGCTGCTATCAAAACACGAATCCCACCTTCGCCTCCACAATCTGGATTCACCAAGCCCAAGGTTAAGTCACCCACAGTACCAGATTCTCTCCCCGCAAGACTTATGGCGCCAACCACATCATCTGGGTCAAAGACAGCCTCATCAACACCACCTGCTCGATCAGCAAGTCGCGCTCGCGCAGCTGTTAAGGCGGAGCCTGCTAGCAAACCTGCCGCTCGCTCCCAGAGCCATTCCAGAATCGCGTCAAAGCCCCCCGTTTCCCGATCGCAGTCACAAGTGAACAAAGCTGGTAGACCATCGCTTGGCCCACCTTCATCGTTGACGAAGAAGCCAGCAAGAGGAAGCTTGCCACCTGCATCTGCTCCATTGGCTGAACCAGGTTTCTTGTCACGTATGATGAGACCAACTGCAGCTTCAGCTTCAAAGCTAAATGACAAAGGTCCTACGACTCCACCAAAACGATCAACATCTGTCAAGCGTCCAGCCACAAGAGATGGTTCCACTAAGCCAGCCGATACAAAAACCACAACTCACGCTGCTCCCAAGGTCGCCAAACCTGCATTGTCATTGAAGCCGGTCACAAAGACAAAAGAAGGACCAAAGTCTGCAACCACTCCTAGGTCTGCAACTTCATCCAAGGAGAAATCAATTCCCAAGCCGCAAGTCAAGGCAGAAGAAGCAGCCAAAGAGGAGCCAGTCGCTGCAAAGTCCGAAGAGACAGTCCCGGCAGTTGAGACCGAGGAAGTCGTTGTTGAGGAGCCAAAGAAAGAAGCTGAAGTGGTCGAATCTGCGCCAGTTGTTGAGGAATCAGCTGCCGTCTCAGCAGTCGAAGAAGTTGTCGTCGAAGCTGCCGCCCCCATTGTTGAAGAACCAAACGTTGAGGAGCCAGCAGTGGAAGAGCCAGCAGTTGAGGAGCCAGCAGTTGAGGAGAAAGTCGATTCATTCTCTGCACCAGAAGAGGTTACCAAGATCGAGACCTTAGCTGTTGATGAAGATGAAGACCCCGAAGATGTTCGAGCAAGAGAGGAGGTTGCACGCATCAATGCTGAGATGGCGGCTGCTTTGGCAGCAGAAGAGACCAATTAAGGGTTTGCATGACAGTAGCATGTTATGGGACACCATACCGGGAGAGTTTGCATTTGTTTCATGTAGTAGCAGGTAGCATTTTTTCGTTCAAGCGCAGAGATATTCTAAGGATTGATGATACAGAACGGAGCTGAGCATCGCAGAAATTAAATAGGGGCAGGTGAAGAAGATATCAATTTGAGAATTGCTAGCAGTTTTATGGTGGGTGGATGATTAGGATTGATGGGATTCACGGGATGGATGGCTAGACGAATAAAGAAGTAAATATTGTAACCATTGTACATTGTACATTGTGTATTGATTCTTCATTTGTGATGTGTGTGAGGCATGTTATTGGTGATTAATTAACCTCTATTACATCGCTTTTGCAACTCAGTCAGTCAACATACTAGGTATATAAAACACCGTGGAGGCAAAATGCATGTTATATAGGTAGTATCCATCAAGAAATAACTTCCCCCTCCTCCCTCCCCCCCCCCCCCAAAACACTCCGGTTCACCCCCATAATGATGTGCAGTATCTCGAGCTAGACTTTTGAGATTGGGTGACTTCTTTTTTTGGGTTGTGGTTTTTTTGTAGAAAGA
>JWJA01004639.1:0-18500 GCA_000812885.1 Lanzia echinophila
CATCCCATCCCATTCCATTCCAAACCCACAACACAATCTACAACAAAACCACCGCCACCGCCGCAACCGCCACCATACCCCCAAACCCAGTCATACCAATACCCTCCCCCTTCCTCATCAACACTTGACCCTCACTCTTCCTCACCGCACTCGTGCCCGTCGCCGCACTAGGCGCCGTTGTCGTCGGGTTAATACCGCTTGTAAACGGGGCACTGCCTGCACTGGTAGCACTCGCATACGCCAATGGTTGGTTTTTCGCTTCCGGATTGGTGACCACGGTGGTGTTGGCAGGGTTTAATACGTTGGAGATAACGTGCATGACGCCGTTAGAGATGAGGATGTCGGTCGTTATCACCTCGGCGTCGTTGACGAAGACTTTTTGTTGTTCAGAGGTGACGGTGAATTCGGTGCCTGCGAGGGAGGGGTACGATTGGTTGGCGAGGCCGGAGGCGAGTAGGGGGGAGTAGCCAACCTGGGGGGTGGGTTAGTGATCTTATTTTTTGAGGGGTTTCTTTTTCTTTTCATGTCTGGGGTCGAGTTGGCGGAGAGGGAATGGATAGTATGGTTGGATGGATGGATGAGGGATAACATACGGTACCGTTGAGAACGTGATATTCGAGGACTTTACTAAGATCATCATTTGAGAGGGCAGCAGCAGTACCACCGATACTCTCGAATGCAGCATTGTCGGGGGCGAAGATCGTAGCATCTTTAAGGCCATCTACGGCCGTTACCAGGTTGACTTTTGTGAGACCGCCGGCGAGGGATGTGAGTTGAGAATCAATGGCTGTCATTGAGGGTGAAAGGGGAATCGTAAGCACGGTGTCCATTATGTGCATTACGCCACCGGTGAACATGATGTCCTGCGTTTGTTATTAGATTGTGAAGTGAAATTGGAATGAACATGTGATGGTACAAAAGACGTACAGTTTTTTCAGTGCTACTTGTCTCTTTCAACCCAGTTGTCACAATTGCATTTGAGCCATCCAACGCAACTTGTACAACTTGACCACCAGTGACTTGACTATAACTTTGGTTTGTCAGGAGCGTAGGAATGAATTGTGCCTGCTTAGTAAACATGCTTGCTGGGAATGTGCCATTCAAGATGTGGTATGAGAGAACTGCTGCAACTACATCTTTTTGGGCAACGGCCATCTTATTGGCGGGACTTGAGAGGAATTTGGTGAAGGCTGCATTGGAAGGGGCGAGGATTGTCATGCCGGATGTCATGTTTGAGAGGGATTGAACCAGAGCCGGTTGTTGAGAGAGGAGCACTGGCTAAGTTAGTATACCCTCGTTGCAGCAGATGAAGGACTTAGATCAGAATTGGAGCCTACTAGAAAGAGTTGATAGAGTTCCATTATTTTGAGCGATAGTCTGGGAAAGAGACATCATTTGTGCTGTTGCGCTGCTGGCAAGGAGCGCCAAGGAAAGAATATTTGGATACATGATAAAGAAAGGAAGTGGTAATAGGATCAACTATTACTCAACTATACTTGCACAGCAAATATGGATAAATGAAGGAATTACAGAAGAATATTTGGGGATGCAACAGAACAGAAGGAGAAAAGAAGTTAACTGCGTTGGGGGCAAGGCTTATAAGGGAGATTGTCAATTTTCCTCAAAGCACAAGTATATACCGAGTACTATAACCTGAGGGTTTTTCTGACCACTAGCCCAGAGACTTGAGTAAAGGCTCGCCGGTCATGAAGAAACATCTCTCATCGAATTGAATCTAATAAAGGTAATGCCGCTTCAACATCGAAGTAGCAAGTCATGTCCGGAACCCCTTTAAGCCAGCTTGACTTTACATTTTGTTCTTGAAAAGCGGCATGCAGTCGCAATATGTTCCGTAGAAATCATAAAACGAAGTCTAGATAAAAGTTAAATATAAGGTTGAAGTGGAGGACGTTTGAAACGGGTCGTGCAGATCTTTAAACGTGGGGTTATAGGTTCGTTGCATGGATTGTCATAGCCCGTCTCAAACATGCACGGAAACCGTTGAAACATATACATAAGAGCTGATCATTGGCTTGCTATCCTGACTGGGGAAACCTCTTGATGCTGCGGTCGCTTGACTAGCCATTTGCCAAATTATCTGGTCTCGTGCGAGCATGCACCACCTGGGAATATTCAGAACCTTGTTCTAGACCCTGATAATCCCAAAACAATGAAATAGATGGAGCGAGCGACCAAACTGGACGTTCTGTTCATTTGAATATTTGACGCTCAGTATCTTCTTCTTCTGCTTCTGCCTCATTTCAAAGAACAAACTTACGGTGAGTACCGATGTACTGTTGAGAAACGCCATTGACTTCTGCGGTAGAGATAGCAGGCTTTGAAGATTGAGCGCCCGGACCCTTTGGGTTGCGCCAACTACCATGTATACATGCCACAGCTGTCTATTCCTTGGCATACTTTGTTTTGGGTCTTGAAAACGAACTTATGGCTTGGTAGAGTTGCGGCCAAGGCCGGATTATCCCAGTTGAGTTTGTTTTGACAAAGGCAAATTGCTAATATCTGCGAGACAAGATATATAATTGTCAGCAAATAACTGATATGTGGTGCACGTAGATACGGTGAAGATTCTGTGGACTGAATATTTCATCGAGGAGTTGCCCGTTCGTCAACAAGTCACAAGTATGTGTTCGTACGTGGATATTCAGACATTGCCGTCCGCTGCCTGTTCTTTTGGCTATATTCTTTTTCTTTGCGCATATTCATTGGTAATAAGGCGAATTTCGGAGCTCTGAATAATTGACTCCATCCTCGGGGGTGCAGAGCAGAACCTCGACTCTTTTCAAGGGAACGATCGAATTGCACTTCAGCAATTTAAAGTATCATAAGGTTGAGGCTTTAAATATATACATTGACAGGAGGACGATTCGCTTCTTCTCCGTCGAAGAGCGGATCAAAGGTTTGGTCAAGGAATAGAATTTTGGGACCAAAAGTGATACCATTCAAGCAACTTGAAGATGCGGTATTGACTTCGATTTCCTTCAACAGTGGATGGCCCCCAAATCCTCAATTGATCGCTGGGCTCATCGTCGTCAACTAATTTCACCATTAGGACGTAGCAACATTGGCAAAGGTACGATACATCAAAATGTCGGCCACGATGAACAAGCTTATGTCTGTCATTTTTGCAGTAAATTTATTAGTGAATTTGAAATAAGATGAGATGAGATGAGATAAGGAGAGAGGTAAGGACCGTAAGGTAAGGTTGGAGATTTGGATGCACGGACCTTGCAAGCCATTCTGTACTCGATTAGTAAGGCTCTCTTTTGCCCATGCACCAAATTATTATGTCGTTCAACGCGAAAGCCATTGCGCGACAACAAATAATCAGTACAGTATCAACAATTAATTGATCAACTAATAGAATCTTACACCTTTAATTCTGATATTGGTTTTATAAACTTTTTTGAATTCATTTTGATGTTCTCAATGGTCTTTACTTCATCATGTCTTTGTCTGACCTTGAAATCGGCCAGACTGTTGAAGTCGGAAATGGAGCTTTAGGAATTGTTCGTTATATAGGTCAACCTGCCTTTGCTGCAGGGGATTGGATTGGTGTTGAATTAGTAGACGGGGGAGGTAAAAATGATGGCAGTGTTAAAGGAGAAAGATATTTTGATTGCGAGATGGGTCGAGGGATGTTTGTTCGACCTTCAGCAATCACTGTTATCGACCAGCCCGCACCTCCTCCCCCTAAACCCCCGCTTGTGAGAAAGTCAACTCGACCAGTCAGTGTTGCTGCGCCTGCTGCGAGAAGACAGAGTT
The DNA here is from genome assembly GCA_000812885.1 of Lanzia echinophila. Lineage (NCBI taxonomy): Eukaryota > Fungi > Ascomycota > Leotiomycetes > Helotiales > Rutstroemiaceae > Lanzia > Lanzia echinophila. The sequence goes on from JWJA01004639.1 coordinate 3,784, forward strand.
CTGTACCAGATACTGGAGCTGGAAAAAGGAAAAGCTTGAATGCTCCTAGTCCAAGTCCTACAGCTACAAGGCGCCCATCGAGCATGCTTCGTGTAGGTACATCACCGGTATGAATATAGCTTTCTAATCATTACTCTAGTCTCCGACTAAATCCCCTACGAAACAGCTATACTCCGCAGGCAATTCTGTTGCCTCGACACCGCGTACCGGAACTCCTGCCAACTCTTCTCGAGCACCTTCTGTGGGCATTTCGAATAGACGACAATCATCCGTATCCGGTAGAACATCATCAATGCCGCCGCCACCTGTACCGACAGGTCGAGGGAAGCCTGCAACGGCTAGTAGTGGTGTGGGTAACAGGTTAGGGGGTCCTGCGAGCAGAGCAGCTAGTATGAGTCGACCGACCTCCTTTGCTCCTAAACGCACGCTACAACCTGGTACAAATCGTGTAGCATCAACATCAGGTCAAATAAATAGCGGTCAAGTTAGTCAAGGCAGCGATGGAAATGGACAAGATGGAACTGATGAAGGGCATTTATCGCCTATGAGGAGCGATGGTGGTAATCTATCACCCAGAATTGCGAGCCCTGTATTATCCAGAGCATCTGCGGCAGATAGACAAGCTTCTCCAGCTTCATCTGCCAATCCCGGATCACCAGCGGCCCAACGTGGTGTAACGAATACAGCAGCTGGCAGAGAAATCGAAGACCTCAAGACGAAATTAAGAGTAATGGAAAAGAAACGATTAGAGGACCGAGAAAAAGTGAAGGCTTTAGAAAACGTTCAAGCAGAGAGAGACAAATTCGAGGGTATCATTCAGAAATTACAAATGAAGTACCAGCCTCAACAGCAGGAGATAACAGATTTACGAAAACAACTGAAGGAGGCAGCAGCCCGATTTGAGGAAGTCGAAAATCTACAAGCCGAACATGAATCTATAATGGAAATGGCAACGCTGGATAGAGAGATGGCGGAAGAGACCGCGGAAGCTGCCAAGGCTGAACTGGATGCTCTGCAACAGAAGGTCGAGGAGCTAACACTAGAGGTTGAGGTTCTCCAAGAAGAGAATGCGGAATTGGGTGGCGAATTGAGCCCGGAAGAGAAAATCAGTCAGAGTTATTTACAGATGGAGAAGAAGAACGAACGATTGACTGAAGCTCTATTGAGATTGAGAGATCTGACACAGCAAGCAGAGTCTGAGCTCAAAGATGAAATTAAGAGCTTACAAGAGGATGTTCGAGAGTTGGGCGGCGTTAAAGAACATTATGACACAGTGAAGGAGAAGTTGGCTCAATCCGAGGCATACATCGAGGATTTACGTCAACAACTCGACAATGCTCTGGGAGCCGAAGATATGATTGAAGAGCTTACTGACCGAAACATGAGTATGGGCGAGCAGATTGACGAACTTAAGGCCACAATTGAGGACCTTGAAAGTTTGAAGGAGATTAATGACGAGCTTGAAGTCAACCATGTCGAAACCGAGAAAGAAATGCAAGAAGAGATCGACTTTAAAGAAAGCATCATCAGTGAGCAAGCGAAACGAGCAGCTCAACAAGAAGAGACTCTTGAAGATATGGAGTATACATTGTCAAGATTCCGTGAGCTTGTTAATGGTCTCCAAAGCGATTTGGAGGACATTAGAGCATCCCACGCGGTCACAGAAACCGAGTCTGAGCAACTAAACAGTCGATCACGTGCAATGTTGGATTTGAATATGAAGCTCCAAGTCTCTGCCGCCAAGACGCAGGTCAAGACCATTGATCTTGAATTACGTCAATTAGATGCGCAAGTAGCATCGGAACATCTATCGATTGTTCAATTGTTTTTACCTGATGTATTTAATGCAGAGAAAGACTCGGTGGCGGCATTGTTGAGGTTCAGACGTGTCGCTTTCAAGGCAAACCTTTTACATGGTTTCGTCAAGGAGAGAGTAAATGGCCAGCCACATGCCGGTCACGAAGATGATATTTTTGCTGGATGTGATGTTCTCGACAAGCTAGTTTGGGTTGGTGCCATGTGTGATCGTTTCGTTAACGCGATCAGTCATTGTTCGACTGAAGAATTTGCGAAATTCGAAGGCGCATTCTACGAGATGGAACCCGTGGAAAAAGCACTAAATGGATGGATAGAAGGTCTCAGAAAAGATGACCTAAAAGAGAAGCAATGCGCTAGCGAGCTACAACGTAGTATTGCTCTCATGTCCCATCTTGCCGAGGTTCACATCTCAAATGGCCAAGCTAGCTATGCTGATGAAATTCATATGCGCACTCTCATCATGCAGAGTCACCTAGAAAGTGCTGCTGCGGCACTTGCATCTACCAGGACGATGGTTCAAACCATAATACCCGATCAAGACGACGAGGATGATTCCTTCGATCACTTCTCCAAGAAAACCGAAGCGGTCATTTCGCAAACACGTAGTGCGAAGGTTATCGTTGGAAAAGCAATTCGATCGCTTGAAGATATGAAAGCTCGGTCACTATCGTTGATGCCGGATACTTTCGAATCGTTTGAGCAATGCGAATCTGCTACGCTACTCCTCGCAACTTACACTCGTGCCATTGGAGGAGACCTCTTCGCATTGTTACATGACGAAGAAAGAACTGAAGCTTATACATATGCAGAAGTGCAAGATGCTGTTTACCAAACCGCTTCTACTGTTCTAATAGCGAACGAAACCGACCTGTTCTCTACATACGCGAATAAACTTCGTCTGCTAAATAGCTCTTTGTTGGATCTAGCCACTCTTACATCCGATCTTGGAAGGACTCAAGAATTCGAACGAGGGGAAGCTCCATGGATCCTGCGATCCAAGCAGTTGAAGTCATCCAAGACAGTCACCATTGATGCTCAAGAGGAAGTGCGTCGCTTGAAGGAAGAGAATCATGAACGTCTCCGACTTATTGCTTTGCGTGATCAAACTCTTGACGAAGCTTCCATCAAAATCGAAACCTTGGAGAGTCGCATGCGTGATGCCACAAAGAAGAATGAACGTATTACCGAACTCGAAAGGAGGATTGAAGATGCTAAGAAACGCGAAGCTGAGCTCACCGAATCTATTGAGTCACAAAACAAGGAGCTCTCTACAATGGAGGCTGAGCGAGAGAAATGGAGAAAGATTGCAGATGAATCAAAGGCGCTGGGTGAGGTGGTTTCTGGGTCCAAAGCCGGCCAAGAACGTGCTGTCGCAACAGCTAGAGAAATGGATGCCCTCAAAACGGAGATTGCCAGTCTACAGGCTGCCGTTCGATATCTTCGTGAGGATAATCGGAGAACGAGACTTGCGGACTCAAATCTGAGTATTGGTCTTGGTTGGTTGGAAGAACCTTTGATTAAGCACAAATCCAAGGAGGAACAAAGGAAAGATTTAGTGGTGGCAGAAGGACAAGATGTCCTTAATGAGTTACTGAACCTAGTCAGTCAGGCGAGCGTGTATGACCTCAACGATATGCCTAAGGATAGGCTGGCATGGAGACCAGCAAGGACTACGCCGCAATATCATGTTGCGAGACAAAGGGAGGACTATGAGGCTTGGAGGGCGTGGAAGGAATCCGTGGTTAATAAAGGGAAGATGTTAGAGCAGAGAGGTAGCAATAAGGGAGCGGGAGTAGGCATCGGATTGGGAAAGAAGAAGAAAGCGGATTTCCAAGCGTTGAATGGAGAGATGGAGGGGAAAGGTGTGGCGAGAGGGAATGGTGCTTTTACGGACCTGGGGACGTGGAGCATGGGATGGCAGCAGCAGAGACTGGGGGCTTCGTACATGATTTGATGAGTGGAGTGATGTGATGTGAATAGAGATGGAGGAAGTAAGGGGGGGAGGATAGAGTATAGTAGAAGAGAAGAGATGGTAAGATGGATGCATTATACCCTTTGCTTTTAAAGATGAGATGAGATGAGATGAGATGCGATGCGAAAAGATTCGATGATTTATAGTATCGATCAATGAATGAAAACAAAGTTAAATATGATCCACTCGTTCTTGTTGGGTGTGTATAAAAGATTCCTCGGGGAGTATTTATGGTGTGAGAAGAGCAGAGGCTTAGGTTATTGTATATATGCTTCAGTCTCGTCTCGTCTTGTTGTCTTGTGAAAGCGCCATATTGAACTGAGCAATGATCTCCAAGATAATAGTATTATAATCCTTAAGGTATGTATGTCTACCTAAAGTTAAGAAATGAGAAATAAGAACAACCAGATGGGATATAAAAGATATATATACCACAAGACAAATAACAAAGGACAAAATCAAGAAGTTTAACATTCATTTAACCAAACCATAACCCACTAACACTCACCCAGCACACAGCAAGATCACAAGTATAAGCTAATTTAACCAATCTAACCAAACAAGTCAAGCCAAAGTAAAAATATCCCCAGATTGCCCCTAACAACTATCGGCATCAGAAGAAGAAATCGCACTCCAGCATGTCCCCGTCTCGCCGTCTCTACTGATGGTAAATTGGAAATTCCCTGTTTATGTTGGAGGTAATAGCAGTAGTGAGTTACCGTAGTACTATGTTACCGTACAAAGGGTTAAATCATACCTGCTGTACCGGCGACTATATATTTGAGGATATAAATCCTTACCACTTACATACCTTACATCAATCAATACAATACATTCTACCCTGAACCTTTCTATGCCTAACCTCATAAACCTGATCTCCAACAGTTTATAATAGTATTGATAGTATATGTGGCGGATGGTGGAGCATATAGTGAATGAATGTATCGTCCGGGATAATATAACTCTTGTGGCTGAGGATTGAGGTTTGAGTTGTGCATTCGGTGGCTAAGGAGGTGGTGCTGTATTTGGTGATTGCTTGTTGTTTGATGCATTCCTATTTCTATTTGTGGATGTTAAAGGTGTTACTTGGCGTTGGTGTCGGTGTTGAGGCTATCGTGGATGTGGTTGCGGTAATATCCTGACGTTTTGCGTTGGCGCCGGTGCTAGCAGGACATGTGGGATTTGCTTCTTCCCAGATAACGCTGTTCTAGATCGTGTTGATGTTATTACCTGATATCGAATATGCCGAATTTTCAACGTAATTCGGCTGTAGTGGCGGGTAGGGTGTTTGTTAGTTGATATTTAGGAAATATGAAGGGATATATGAAGGGATATGACGGAAGGAAGAGAGCTACAGTCGTAATACGCTCCCGAGATAACACGAGTGATAAAGACAGGTATATGAAAAGAGACGAGGTACTTACGGCTGCTACTTGTAAAGTAAGTGGGTGTTATCGCGGATAAAATAGTATCAGTATCTCTGGAAGAAGGTAGGTTTAAGAAGTAGGTAGTAAGACCTGATACCAATAGAGTGGCTAGGGAGAATTGCTTGAATGACAAATACTGCATATTCATAGAGGTATTCATTTGGATTTATAGAAAGATGTGTCCTCCTCCTCATCTAATCCGGTGGAGCACCGAGTCTGGCCCAAAGAATGCACGGTTATAAAGCTATCTATCTATATTAGAGATACTCAGCTAGATTCCAATGTTAGTACTACTGCTTGGAGCTTCGGTAAAAGATTCAAAGGGGGAATCAATCTCGCCTTATCCCCGGATGAATCTACCGCGCCCGCAGCCAGCATCGAGGTATATATATCGCTAGCTGCAAACATAACATGGCGGGGTATTTCTTGACCCCTCGGAGGTTAAGCCATCATTTCAGAAGACACTCACTATAGGCAGATCGTCCAACGCACAAACCTTTGCAAAATCTCGCAAATATCATCGATCCATTCTTTCGTGACAGTTCTCGCATTAACTTAAAGAGAGATTGATAATCGGCAATTCTGCTTCTTCGACACCCCCCGAGATTTGATAGTGGTGGAAGACTGTATCGAGGGCGGGGTAATGAGAAAGTTTTGTGGCGTAGCTTGCGTATTTTTTGCATCCATGGTGGTTAAGCTATACAAGGAAGTAAGGGGAAATAGTGTTGGAAACTCCATATTTGTTTTAGAAGGAATCGGGCTCTTAGGGTTATGGTTGAAATGTTAATTCGGTCCCGGGCAAGTTGAGAATGAACGCAGGAGGCATAATACTTTGTCCGGGAATGAATGTGGCATGATTTATATCACCAGCTGTGATTGTGACTGACCAGAGATTGATTTCCGTAATGGTGAATGGTTCAACGCTCAGTACCGTTGTCTTGGTATAAACCGACCCAGCAGAAGATTCCAGTAGCGTGGTTGTAAGTGCTGGCTAATTGATTGTTTTGGGACCTGGGAGAGGGGTGGAATGATAAATGTGCATATACTGCTCCAGTTGCAGTTGAATGGCTTAGAGGATGGGTCCCAGATAGAGGGCGGTAGATAAATGATCTTTTTATTATTTGTAGGAGGGCTATATGAACAAGCAGTTGCAGGATGCTAATTATGTGTGCATGCGAAGTTGCATAGAGCATCATATGAATCATCTTCGCCAGCCAGAGGGTAGCCACTTCTTTCCCGGGACAGTCAAAGACAAAGGCGCCTGAGTACCCCAATCGAGACATGTACATAATGGAAAACAAAAACCAAACACGCCAAAAAAAGATTAGCATCCATCTCCCCCAAAAAGCTCAAATCCAACACTATATGTCCCATAAAACATTCTAGATTCTCAAAGAGAAAAGAAAATAGAGAAGGAATTGTCGCTTACCAACTTAAGTCACACAAGCCAACAATATTATCCGGACCTGTACCACTAATACAAGCTGTTGTACTACCGCCAAAAGGGGAGGTAGAGCTGCTACATACATCAGTTGAGGTGGGTTATAGCTATACTGTTATGCAAATTTGTATAGATCGCTATAAATTGCTGTATTTAGACTAGCTATGGGAACTTTGGAATTGTTGTTAGTATATGTAGGTAAGATATTTAGTGCATTTTCAGAAAGAGTTATAAGAGTAAGCTATAATTTTGACAAAAACCCCGCGGCCGGATATCTAATTTATGACCCTATTAGCACTACCAGAATCATCATTACAACTTGAAACAAATGCATCATATTGTCCGTCATCCAAAGGGCCAATGTAATGAGACTCGCCATAGTCATTCTAAGTAAGGCTTTCGACAAATCAGGCTGAAGATAATTAACCTAAATCCAGCAATCATACCATGATATCACCTCTCCATAGCCAGCTTTTATCGCACCCGGAAGGTTCGTGAAGAACCAAGGAGAAAGGGGCTAGAGAGGGTCAGTCACACCCACTCATGCTTACTTGAAGCATGGATGAGTCTAGAGAAAGTCACCGCCATCGCCCCCATAAACTTCATCAAGGAACTGGCTATAACTCGCATTAACATATGTATCCATGTCCATATTTCCTCAAGGCCAAGCTGCCCAGCCTAAAAGTATTAGTGTCTAAAGGCATAAGATGTAAAACCAAGACTTACCTAACAGTCCATCCATTCGAAATCCACCACCTACCTGCCACCAAAGCATCCTTAGCACCCAAAGAATAATCCGGATAACCAAAAAAATTCGTAACAACTCTGATATCTCCAATCTACAGCATGACCCCGTCCTTCAAAAGTGGACACGAATGGCCTGTCCCCGATATGGTAGTATACCGAGCTCGAGATCTACGCATTGAGAAAAGACAGAATGGGTGATTTAGGCCAAGGCCCGTTGCTAGAATAATCGAAAGAGAAGAATAGTGAGGAGCCACTAAGTAGCCTGTGCAGCTGCGAATGTAAGGGGTACTTGAACACCGTGGTACTGTACCGTCTCCCTGAGCCATGTTGAGTGCAGATGTGTCGATAAGCACACCTTTTGCGAGTGCGATGTTGGCTATCCAGTCCATTTGGAGTATTTCCAACCTGGTATAAGTAAGTAAAGATTCTTTGCTGAAGAGTATTAATATACCATGAAATAGGCAAACAGCGCTTTCGCTTAAGCATGACACGCCCATACCAGGAACGTTAGTAAAACGTTAAGCTTCATTATATACGAATGAAGAGAAGAAGTCATGGAGAACTATTTGTTTCTCTTCTCCCTCAACAGCCGATAACTTACTATTTAAGTACCTATTTCCTCAATCCCCAGCTTCAGGGGCTTCTAAACACTAGTCTCATGCATTACATTGTAAAGTTCGTCCGAACATGCCCACTTCGATTTCTCAGCATATTCCTCATAAAAATGTGCTAATTCCCTTTCATATATATACAAGTCCGAAATTCTCGGTAATGATCCCCTTCCTTGCTTCACCACTAGCTACCTGGTACTTTCTTTGCAAGATTGCAGACCATACCAGTCAAATCATCATGTTTGAAATCTTGTTGGAAGTTATATTGAATAATACGCTGCATGATCTCAAAGCTACATTCCAGCGAAATATATTCATTACTAGCCAATGAATGAATGAATGAATGCCAGGCCCGATAATCCGTGAGTCTTTGGCCCCTGAAAAAGTAATTATTTATTTGTATGTAACTGATATTCCAACAAACAGACAAACGTCTGTATTAGTGAACCGTGGTTTCGCTGACTATCACACTAGTGTTTGAACTGCATAATCTGTTCGGTGAGACAGTTCAGAGGAAGATTTTGCCAATAATTGGATTCATCTCTTTGGAAGAAGTGATGGTCAGATGTATTGGTATCGACGGTTTCGAGGTCATGGGCTCCCGTGCAGAAATTGGCGAGCTGCAGCCGCAAATAGACACCATCAGTGTTGAGGATGACATTGAAGCGGAACTACTAGGAATCCTAATCTTGCTGTTGCTAGTTAAATCGGAGTCAATACTATCGACTCATTAAGGTTACGGGTATACTCTTATTAGTGCGAGCTGGGGCTGTCAATGGATACCAATAGTGCTGGGGATGGTATTGAAGTGGAAATAAATACTTCAAAACAATATTGTAATCAACCGACCTCACTGTCGCTCAGCGAAGGGATGTTAATAAAAGTAGTTATAGTGACGGTGAGGTTATGATGGGTGGGGTACTTGGCTTGGGTAGTTGCAGTAGCGGGTAAACCGAGGTTGAATTGTGGGACGGTACGGTCCGGGGTGGGTTTCAATTTCATACTGTATTTGTCATCGTCTCTTGCGGGAGTAAGCTCTCGAGCCACCCACCTATTAACCACCCTCCACAGCTATTTACATGAAGTAGTTCAAATGCTATTGAAATCTGACTGTGATATCTAGTTTGAATGACAGAAATAAATTCCATCTTGCCATCGAGGTACACCAGGGGATGCGATATTTCGGTTTCTTCAATGTAAGGGCCGCTTGTTTAAGGTTACGTATTTGATTTATTAAAATGAGTTGAGACTTTACAAAGTGGCTAATGACTTGCTGTACATACTGGTGGTAGGTAGTGTTCTGTAGCCTGTTCGAATAGCAAAACTGATCAAAATTCCATCTTACTTATGGGCAGGAATGGCACAAAAGTAAATAATGTGCCACCGCCTCCCTTCCTCCTCTAAACCTTAGGGCCATACCGGTATGCATTCGTTTTTGAACTCGTCACCCGCTCTTCTGCTTTCTCATAGAAAACCTGCATAATATCCTTTTCCTCCTCCCCATAATCCTCAACACTATCAACCTGCACTTCAATCCCAAGCGCAATAATGGCCACAATGCCCAAAATCATATCCGCAAACTCATCTATCATCCTCCTCTTAACCAGCCCATTACCACACATCAGCCATCTTTCAAACTTAACCGGCAAATGCACCTTCTTCAGGCCTGGGAGTTCTTTCTGCAAATAAATCAAAGCTTCCTGTACCGGCAGTAATCTTCTTGTACTTGATCGCCGTATCACATCCTCATCCTCACGACACCCCCCCAAGGTCGAGATGGATACATATCTTTACCTCGCGTAGCAAAGTGCGAGCTCGGGGGCTGATGGTGGTTGTGAAATCTTGCACGAAGGTTCCATGCTTGTAATGCAGGAAGCAAAAGATGAAGCGCTTGAAGAGAATTTCTTCGAGCTCCGCGTGAAGTAGGCGACAGAGGACGAAAAGGGAGCTCATGGCGGTGGTTCCGTAGAAGGCGGGCCTGCTCTCGCCGTATCTGAAGTCGAGGGGGCAGAATACGGTGACATGGTTATCCTCGTCGTAGAAGAGACGAGACAACAAGGGGATACAGAGAGCATAATGCAGGATCTCGTGCCGGATTTCGGCGGGGAGGGTTAGTAAGGTTGGTGATTGGGACATTGTATATAATATATAAATTAATAGTGATATCGATGAAGATGTCGTTAATGTCTCGACTTAGTGGATTTGGGGTGTCGTGCCGAACTGCAATATTATAATGAAGATAATGTTATGTCTATTGGCAGTTTAATGTACGTAGTAAAAAGAGAGAATGTGGGAATGTCAATTGAGATAAGTGGGCTGTTTTGGTAAAAGAGCTGATGCCTATTTATGTAGATTGGGACCTGGGTCTGAGGCCACAACATGCACCGCCCCATAGTAGATCAGCCACACATGGTTGTACTGCTGCACTAGCTCTGGAAGGTATTATTGAAGCACGTTATCAATTGGTCGAAGATCGAACTACTCGGTAGGTGTTGAGCCAACGTCCATCGCATTCTTATGACCAACGTCAAGGAAATAAAGGAAGAAGACTCGATGATATCAAGTCAGCCAGCACCCTTAGGAAATACCGGAAGGGTTTTCCGCCTTGTGTACAAGCTTTTGTGTACAAGAGAGGATTGGGGTCAAGATTATGGGCAAGTTAATTCGCCGAACGCACAAGGCTGGTTTTATATTCGCCCAAGAACCTCCTTACCCGTAGAGGGTCTTCTCTTCCGTGGATAGAATGCCGTAGATATGAGGATTCCGATCCGAAGAATTGATATAACATAATAGAAATATAGTACAGTACAGTACAATAAAAAATCGCCTTACACCTCAGCAGACTCACTTCACTAGACCACTTAGGAATAGGAAATACGTACCTAGGCTGTGTCGGTCAGGATCTACAAGCCTAGAATCTAGCTTTTGATATATTGTAAGCCCGACCCCATGGGTTAGAGAAGTAAGTTATATCGTGGGGTCGAAATAAAAACAGTTGGGAGGCTTGACTTGACATTATCCATCCCATCAGCTCACTTGCATTGCATTAGTAGATGTGCATGCAAATGGAGGCTGAGTGTACAGTATTGTATACAAGTAAAGGATAAAGGGGGCAATGAGGTGAGATCTCTATAAATATATTTAAATCTCACCACTGCGAAGTGGCACCGAGAAAGGTTACTGTAACTAAAGAATAGAATAGAGTTCGGCTTTGCTTGGACGCCCCTTAAGAGGGGTGAATGGGGTATGGGTGAAACAAATCTAGAGGTTATAATGTTTGACGAATATAAAGAAAACGTCTTAGCTGTCATCTGTTACTGTACTTTTATAATATGTATCTTACCATCCCATAATTTTTTTTGAATATATTTGTTTGTTGTTGATTGAGAGTTTCCTCGAGATTTCTTCCTTTTCCCTTTCTCTTCATTCTTACTTCTTATGAAATCTGGATCGAGTCGTCGCGAATCTCTTATATCTATTTTTATCCACATATCTGATCCACAAATCCAAGATGCATTCTTCAACATTGGTTCTAGCGGGCGCATTTACAGGGTCTTTTATGGGGTCATTTGTGGAAGCAGCAGCATATGTTCCAGGGGCAGCATTTGATCGATTCTTTACCATTTGGTTAGAAAATCAAGTAAGTATATCTTCACTTTTATCGCATCACAAATTAGAGACAGATTTGATGAGGGGTCTCAATCTCTTCAAACAATCATCGCACAAATTACTTACAAATTTCTTTTCACAATAGGATGATTCCAAAGTCGAAGATAATGCCGATATTCAAAGCCTCACGAAACAAGGAATCCAATTATCGAATTATTATGGATTAACACATCCTTCACAACCTAATTATATAGCATCCATCAGTGGCGATTATTTTGGTCTTAATAATGATGGGTTTGTGAGGATCCCGAGTAATGTCTCGACGATAGTGGATATTTTTGAGGATGCGGGAATTGAATGGAATGGTTATTTTGAGGGTTTGCCTGGACCGGGTTATATGGGAGAAGGGAGTACTGCGCAAGATGGGAGTGGATGGGATTATGTGCGGAAACATAAGTACGTTTTTCATTGATGGCTCTTATTGTCGCGATATGGAGTTGTGCGATGGGGAATAGAAACAGAGAATTGAAATGCTAACGATATACCCATAGTCCATTCGCAAGTTACGACAGCATCTCAAGCAACGGAACACGCATGCAACGAATGCTCTCCCTATCCGATTTCCAATCCGCAGTCGAAACAAACACACTCCCCCAATACGCGCACATATCCCCGGACATGCTGAACGACGGCCACAACACCTCACTCGCCTATGCCGCCAACTGGACGCGATCATTCCTTGATCCACTCCTCCAAAACGCCACTTTCATGAACAATACACTCATCCTACTCACCTACGACGAATCAGAAACCTATTCCAAACCCAACCGAATCTATTCTCTACTACTCGGGGGCGCCGTCCCCACTTCATCGAAAGGAACTAGTGATCCCACCGTATATTCGCACTACAGCATTCTCAGCACCCTGCAAAACAATTGGGGACTTGCGAATCTAGGACGGTACGATGTGGGTGCTAATGTATTTTCTCTTGTTGCGGAGAAAACTTCTTATAAAGGGAATATAAATCTCAATCAAACGATGCTCAATAATTCCCTATCATACGCTGGATTCTTGAATAACGACCCGAGTAAATATCACGAGGTGCCAGCTCCGAATTTACAGTTGGTGGGTGCGGGGGGAAAGGGTGTCAGTGAGATTGTGAAGAGCAATTGGGCGGCGGGTATTGGTGAAGAGAGTCCGTATAGTGGGAGTGGGGAATTTTTTGATGGCGGTGATGGCGTGAGTGACAGTAGGGCACCGGTGTATAAAGCGCAGGGGGTGAATGTTAATGCGACGGCGACGGTGGCGGCTGGGGCTACGAGCTCGCCTACGGCTACGGCTACGAAGACGAGTGCTAGTGCGACGGGGAGTGCGACGAAGGGGTCTGGAGCGGGGAAGACGAGGGGTGGATTGGGGAAGGAGGTTTTGGGGTTGTGGGTTGCGTTGGTTTTTGCGATGGTGGCTATGAGTTAGTTTTCCATTCTTTTGGGGGGTTTGCTTGGAATGGAGTTTTTCTTCTGGAGTGGGTTTGGTTTTGCATGGGATGGGATGGGATACTTTGAACTGTAAATTTATTAACCAACATTATGGGGGCGTTATCTATTAGGGGTTTCTCATGTATATGATATGATAGATCAGGATGGGATGATAGATACCAAAATTAGATATACATATATGATTTCTTATTCTCTTACTTTAGTTTTTGCGAGATGATTCAATGAATTATCATTTCTTATGCTAGGTTTAAGAAAGAGTTTTTTCATGTTATATGTTTCCAATGCACCAGTACCAGTAGATTTGCTGTACTATGGCTCAGTACGTACAGATCAACAAGTAACACCAAAATGGTAGCTAAATCTATTCATTGACCAACCCCTTGGCTGTGGTAATACGAATAAGTAAAGCAAGTGAAAAGAAACAAAACAAAAAGCCCTACCCTACCCTACCCTAACTTATGCTACCATCATGCCATACTATTCGTATATGGATTTTCCCTTGCCTTCGCTTTCCTTCCCATCTCAATTTCAGATTCCCTGACCATCCACTCCCATCCCCCTCAAACCCTCCAACCCCACGCACTACACAGACCCACTCTACTCCATCGGCGCATGCGTAAACAAAAAACTCACACTCTCACCATTATGCGTCCTCCTAATGGCCTCCGCCAGCGTAGCACTAATATCCATAACTCTCAATCTCCCACAACTCTCCTCTTTTCCTCTCAGGGGAACCGTATTCGTAACCACCACTCTACTCAATTTACTCTTATTCAACGTCTCAATCGCATTCCCACTAAGAATTCCATGAGTCACAATGGCCACTACTTCCGAGGCGCCATGTTCCATCACCGTTTCCGCTGCTTTGACTAGTGTGCCGCACGTGTCGGCCATGTCGTCTACGAGGATGGCGATTTTGCCTACGACGTCTCCGACGAGTACCATGCGCGAGACTTCGTTGGGGCGAGCGCGCTCTTTGTGGATGAGGGCGAAGCCGAGGTCGAGTCGGTCGGCTATGGATGTTGCTCTGTTTGGTGGGGGGAAGAAGTTAGTACGTATTTCTTCAACTTTCAATTTCTTTTCTCGAGATAAATTTGCTGCCCCTTTCTCTTCACACTATAAACCCAGAACAAGGAATAAACCATGGTATAGAAATAAGAAAACAAACCTCTTAGCACCTCCCGCATCCGGACTAACAACCACACATTTTCCCACATCCAAATTCTCCCTAATCCACCTAAGTGTACTTGGTTCCGCATACAAATTATCGACCGGGACATTAAAAAAGCCCTGGATTTGCGAAGCGTGTAAATCCATTGTGATAACATGATTACAACCAGCTGTTTGTAGCATATTTGCTATGAGTTTTGCCGAGATGGGTGCGCGGGATTTGTCCTTTTTGTCTTGGCGGGCATAGGGGAAGTTTGGGATGACGGCGGTGATTCGTCGAGCGGAGGCGGTTTTGCAGGCGTTGATCATGATGAGGAGTTCCATGAGACCATCGTTGATGTCGCCGGGGGCGGTGGATTGGAGGATGAATACTGTGAGGTAAAAGGTTAGTTTTCGTCCATAACATGCCTCCACCTCCCCTCTACG
>JWJA01004640.1:0-14908 GCA_000812885.1 Lanzia echinophila
CGAGGAAATCGAGGCTCCAGTAAGCCCTATCCCATCTTCCATTTCACATTTTTCGTTGTCAAAAATTCGAAATACTGATATAATCAACAGGTTGAACCTGATGCCGTGCAACCCGAAGAGTCAGAAATACCGGTATGCATTCATGCCCACAAACATCATCCCTATCCATCCCTATCCATAAACGATTTCTCATATTCCAGATTGGAATAGATATTCATATCAACTTTGATAGAATTATTCATGAAATCCATACACCACTAAGTGCTAATGTCCAATCTTGGCCTATGAAGGGGGGTGGTTGCTTGCTTGCTAACAGGGAAAACACATACAGGCGCCGATTCCTCAACAGGATTCTCCGTAGCTTGATCTTCAGATTCCGGTTCTGGTCCTGGGTCCTTCTGCTTGATAGTTAGTTACTTATACTATACATTTCGACAAAAATGCAAGAATCATACCGTATCTTGAGTCTCAGCCTCCATGGTCTTGGCGATTTCGGCATTCATTGCAGCGATTTCCTCGCGGGCTTTTACGTCCTCTGGATCTTCGACTGCTGGGGCTTCTTGCTCTGCTGGGGTTTCGGGGTCGGCCTGATTGGATGGGTGGGTGGGTTTGTTAGTGCGGGTTTTATGGATAGGGATGGATAGGGATGATGTTTGTGGGCATGAATGCATACCGGTATTTCTGACTCTTCGGGTTGCACGGCATCAGGTTCAACCTGTTGATTATATCAGTATTTCGAATTTTTGACAACGAAAAATGTGAAATGGAAGATGGGATAGGGCTTACTGGAGCCTCGATTTCCTCGGTTGGCGCAGGTTCTTCGCTAAGAGGTTCTTCTGCGGGTGGAGCTTCTTCCTCAGCCTAGAATAATGATTAGTTAGATGTTTTCGATACCGACGATATGCATTCAACTTACAGCTGCTTCTGGTTCCTCTACAGGTACTTCCGGTTCGGCCTGATGTTATTGTATTAGCTAAATGTATGCCATGTAATGTAATGTAATGTAATAATCGATATTTATGAGGAGGTTGATGGGTGATGGGGTGTGTGGTAATTAAATTATTACACCCTCCCTTTGATGGGGCGTATATGAGATAAAATTTAACTTACAGGAGGCTCGATATCTTCACTTTCCTTGGTTTCTACCTCAGGTTCAACAGCCTGGTTGTGTTGTTAGTGGTTTGTTTGGAGGATATAGTATGGTATGTCATGATATCTCGAATGCAAAACAAACGAAAGTTATTAAGAGAGGGAAAATAAGATACTTACAGCAGCTTCAGCTTCTTCACTTGCTGCAGGCTCTTCACTTGCTGCAGGCTCTTCACTTGCTGCAGGCTCTTCACTTGCTGCAGGCTCTTCACTGGCCTCAGGTTCGATCTACAGGATATGTTAGTATTCTGTATTCTGTATTGTTCTCGAAACGCATAACAAGATAAAAGAAATGGAAGACATGGACTTACAGGTGCTTCAGGCTCTTCAACTACTGGCTCAACTTCCGCCTCAGCCTGTAAGGAACGTTAGTATAATTCTCATATTGCGAATATAATTGAAGCAGTAGAGCTAGAAAGGCTTACAGCGGCTTCGGGCTCCGTCTATTGCGGGGAAAGTCAGCATTTTGCGCTAAAGAAATTAGGAATAGAAATATGAAACTTACAGGTGCTTCTGGCTCATCCGTCGTAGCTGGTTCCTCGCTGGTTTCTGCAGGAGCAGCATCTTCACTAGCGGGTTCCGGTTCGGCCTGTTTAAAAAAAATCAAGATTAGCCAAATTCCAGGTTTTCCAATTGGCCCAACAAGCCACTATGACAGCAAGAATAAGGATTACTTACAGCTACTTCTGGCTCCTCAGTCGCAGCCGTTTCCTCGCTGGTTTCTGCAGAAGCAACGTCTTCACTGGGAGTTTCCGATTCAGCCTGTTTAAGACGTCAGGATTAGCATATTTCATATTTTCGAGTTCGGCCAACAAGCCGTTATAACTATAAGAATTAAGAATTACTTACAGCTACTTCTGGTTCCTCTGTCGCAGCTGGCTCCTCTATAACCTCCTCGGTGGCAACAGGCTCCTCGGATATCTAGACAAAACTAGAGTCAGCCGAAGCTGAAAGCTGCGGAAAACTCACAAATTCGTGAACTTCACTTACAGGGGCCTCAGGTTCTTCTTCGACTGGGGCTGCCTTTTCTACTTCTTCTTCTTCTGCATTAGGGGCCGGGGATTCTACTTCGGTCTGTGTGGGGGGTTGTGGTTAGTTGGAGATACTGTTTTTCTGGGAAATGGACATATATGAAGGTTTGGAATGGTACTTGGGGGTTATATAAAGATTTGGAAAGGTACGTACAGGAATTTCTTCAGCTGGTGCAATTTCTTCGGTGCTCTCTTCAATGGATGCAGGGGCTTCAGGCTCAGCCTAATTGATCATAGATGTTAGCTAAACGAGAGACTTTGGAGCAAGCGCGAGTTTTGCAGGGTATATGTACAGGCGCTTCCGGCTCATCGGCCGGAGGAGCATCTTCAGCGGCCTCTTGAATTGGAGCTGGTTCCTCTGTGGCTTCTGGTTCCGCCTGGGTTTGAATGTTGAGGTTAGTTGAATGGGGGATTTTGATGATCGAGGATTGGGGGGAGGGGAGGTTACTTACGGGTGCTGCGGGCTCTTCTATGACTTCTTCGCTTGGTGCAGGAGCTTCGCTTGGAGCTTCTGGTTCGGCCTAGGTTTAAATATGGAGGTTAGCCAAACGGGAAATTTCGATAATATCTTATATTGTAGGGAGTATACTTACAGGTGCTTCTGGCTCTTCTACGACCTCTTCACTTGGCGCCTCCGGTTCAGCCTAGTCATTGATGTTAGCCAGAACCATTTTTTTTTTTACTTTTTTTTTGGGGGGGGAACTTACAGCCACGTCAGGTTCGTCAGCGGGCGGAGAATCCTCAACTGGCGCTTCTGGCGCTTCTACAACCTCTTCGCTTGGCGTCTCCGGTTCAGCCTAGTCATTGATGTTAGCCACATATTCTTTTTTCTTTTTTTTTCTTTTTGGACGATATCGATGTGTTGGAATTCGAACTTACAGCTACCTCAGCTTCGTCAGCGGGCGGGGCATCTTCAATTGGCGCTTCTGGCTCGACCTATTTGCATTTATGTTAGTCAATCTGCAGTCCAAGATAAACTACAAAATCTCTTGTTACTTACCGGCGCCTCCGGTTCTTCCACAACATCTTCGACTGGGGCCGGCGGCTCTTCCGTCTCAACCTGAATCGAAATATGATTAGCCAAACAATATTCAAAACTAGATATTCCACTTACCGGAGCTTCAGGCGTTTCATCTTCAACTTTGGCTTCCTCGGGCTATAACAATCATTCATATTAGCATATTCCAGTCATAACACATCAAAAATATCCAACTCCAAAATCAAAACTTACCTCATCACCATCACCAACCTTCTCGACCACAGCGCCAGTAATTCCACCAACCGCCAACCCGGCCAACACACTCTTTAACCCCTCATGACTTTCTTTCATAGCCTCAGAATGCTTCGTGGAGTTTTCCTCCACTATTGTCTTCAAACCTTCGATATTAGATAGCACTTCATCGTGTTTATTCCCGTCTTTGATTTCTCCTAGAATGCTTGTATGCTCGGTTATTGGAGCAACGGACTCTTTGATCGAGTCTAAGAGGCCTTTGTGTTCGCTGAGGGATGTGCTATGTGTTGCATGTAAATCATTGCCTGCGGTCGTGAGATCTTTGATCTCTCCCAGCGTGGCTGTATGCGTAGCATGTAAATCATTGCCAGCTGTTGCGAGATCTTTAATCTCTCCGAGTGTAGCTGTATGTGTGCCATGTAATTCATTACCCGCCGTCGCTAGATCCTTAATCTCTCCAAGCGCAGCGGTATGTGTACCATGCGCCTCATTCGAAGCCGTTACCGCTTCCTTAATCTCTCCCAAACTAGTCGCATGACCTTCCAACAAACCCATCACACCACTCAAATCAACCACACCCCCACTCGCGCCTTCTTCACCCCCACTTACCACCTTACCTGAACTTACCATTTCCTTCAATTCTCCCAACGACGAACCCAACTTCTCTTGCGCCTCCCCATGCGATTGAATCGCTGTCAACATCTCTGTACTCATACTAGTATCGAGATGTGTAAGCAACTCAGTATGAGATGCCAGAGTGGCAGTTATAGCTGTCAAATGCGGTTCAAGAACATGGTCCTTGGACGTAGATTCTGGATCTGATCCCTCTTCAACAGTCTTTGGTTCAGAAGCAATATTCAATGCCTTAATCTCATCGAACAAAGCGGTATGCGAATACAATGTGCTTTTAATAGCCATGATATGCGGTTCTAAACTATCGAATCCGCTACCATTTTCGCCAGATGCTGGCGCTGCAGCTTGGTTGGATTTTAATTCATCTAATACCACCATGTGGGCGTCCAGGGCACTCTTGATGGCAGTGATGTGTGGTTCGAAAGACTCGAATCCCGTGCTGTCACTACGAGGACGGGTCTCTGATGTACCATCAGCGTCGGTTTCGAGGCTTCTAGGCTGTGATTGGGACTTTAGTTCATCGAGGGCGGCGGTGTGTGTTGTTAATAGATCCGTTATGGTGGTGAAGTGAGTGTCGAATGCGGCCGTGTCGATTTGGGTAGGTGCTTCAGTGGAAATGCTCTTGGTCTTGATTTCTTCTAGTGCGGCAGTGTGAGCTTCCAAGACGCTATTAATTGAGTTGAAGTGCGTATCAAATGCTGCGGTGTCGATTATTTTAGGAGCATCCGGAGAATCGGTAGAAACATTCTTTGCCTTAATCTCATCCAATGCGGCGGTATGTGCTTCTAGTGCACTGTTGATTGAATTGAAATGTGTGTCGAAAGCTCCGGTATCAATTGCTGGTGCACCCTCAACGTTCTTCGATTTGATTTCATCCAAAGCTGCAGTATGAGCCTCCAGCATTCCAGTAATAGAATTGAAATGTGTATCAAAAGCTCCCGCATCAATCGTCCCAGGTGCAGCATCACCTGACACATTCTTCGATTTAATCTCCTCCAAAATTACAGCTTGCCCATCTAACTTCTCAATCATCGTACCTACCTGACTCTCTAATCCTCCCAAATTAACCACTTCTCCAGAGGTCGTCTCAACTGGAGCAGTAGGGAGTGATTTGATTCCTTCCAATGCAGCAGCATGAGCAGCATGTGACTCGTTGGACTTTTGAACTTCAGCCAATATGGCAGCATTTGTATCTGCGGACTTGTGCGCCTCCAATGTACTGAGAATAGAGTCGACTTTGCTTTCTAGCTCGCTGTTGGATGTGAACCCTGCTTGGATGTTCTCTTTCAGTAACGCTAGATCCGATACGAGTGTTTGGAGTGTACTTGATGTTTCTCCTCCAGCACCAACTGCAGCATCACTGACTGGTTGGACTTCAGAAGCTTTCTGCACAGCGGCCAATACCTCGGCGCTATTATCAGCAGCTTTTATCTCGCCTAAAATGGTCGCATGAGCTTCCAATGTCGATTGCAAACTACTGATTTGTTCTTTCAATAAAGCAAAATTATCGGAGCTGGATGTAACTCCCGAGTCCAAATTGCCCTTCAGAACGCTCAATTCGGAAGATATGCCCTGCAACAACTCGGCATCTGAGCCGCTTTGTGCAGCGACTACTTGCTCCCCCTCAACCACAGGCGCACCACCAGAAAGGTGATCATTAATAGCTTTCACATTACTCGCCAGATCCGTTCCGATCCGTGTAATTATTACACTAACATTATCTTGTAATTGATCCAATTGTGCTTGCATAACTGCCGTATTCGTAGCGGATTTTTCAGAATTTGCCTGTAGTGAATCCATACGTTCACTCGAGATCTTCTCTTGAATTCCGGCTATCCCGGATAGAACAGTGTTCAACTTCGTATTACTCTCATCCAGAGATTCGGATATCTCTGATAATTTCCCCACCGTGTATGTGATATTTCGGTTGAGTATAGGTGTAGGATGATCGCTTATTGGGCCTTTGAATGAGGGCAATGAGGGCGATCGAGCTATTCGAGGGGTTTCTTTCTCGCCCTTATTTTGCTTCGCCTCTTCAATGGGATGCGAATTAAGAGCCCCATGTATACTCAGTCTCGAGCTTGCCGCGCGTTCAGCGTCTTCTTCAGATATGGTATCCAACCGCAGCAGAATATTCTCCACACTGGCATTGGTCTTCTTGAGTAGAACATCATGTTGTAATACAGCTTGCACAACAGGTTCGAGGGTATCCAGCGCGGATTTGATTTGTGGGTTGATGAGTTTGGCTAAGTGTGAGGCAATGGAGGATTGGAAGGTATCCCCGCCAATAGCTTCATCGACTATCATGCGAAGAAGTTCGGGATCAGTGATAGAACCATTGAAGCTGACATGTTTAGAACTAGGAGAGATGGCCTTTTCGTGTGATTTGCGGCCTTCGAAACTAGCACGAATGCGATGGGATAGGGGCGGACGGGAACTGGGCATTTTGATATTACTGTCGTTCGAAATATTTGAAAGATATTATTTGGATATTGGTAGGTCTGTCGTGGTTCTCGTTGATGTAATTTGTATAATTGCCGACCCAGACCAAACCGTTCAATGTGAAGGTAGGAGGAGGTGGATGAATAGATGAGTATCCAAACAATTGGATGGAAACAAAACAATCAAATCATATGAACGGAGAAGGAGAAAAACGTGGGACGATTCCGAAGATAAAAATGGAATTGAATTGGAATAATTGAAAACAATTGAAAATGGAAAGTTACCTTACATACTTCATACATAGATACATACATAGTATTTCACTGTCTGCATTTTCATACCTTGTTCCTGGTAACATTAAGCATTACATTTGATTTCCTGCATCGGATTTCCATGATGGTGTAGTTTTTTGGGTCATAAAACACGGATGGTTGTATAGCAAGGGATTGATATTGCACGGATTGTTGTCATCTTCATGCGTGGTTAATGGTTGAAAATTTTGAATTTTGAACTCCGAATGGTTGTTGTTGTAAGTTAGATACTAGGTACGGGATAAAGAAGAGAAGTGAAATGTGTTGTACTTGAGTGGACACGGCTAAATTTTGTTTGACTAGGCGCCTCGCATTTTGGGTGAGAGATGTGATGGAAAGATGGAAGGGGATGGCCGGCATCAGTTGCCCAATAACGCCCACCTAAAATATATTTATAAAGGTCTATATAAAATAATTCGGATCATAATTTATTAGATTATATATTTATTCATGGATTTTATAATAAGATATTCAAGATTATCCGATAAGAACCATATATCAACCATTTATGAGTGGATATCAAATGTGAGATTTTCTTCGGATTCTCTCCTGACTTGGTGTTTGCATATATAGTAACCTTCAATTACGTAGTTACCTAGGTATAGAGGGGTTACATCTTGGAGGGGGAGATTTCATTTTATTCTCCGGATTTGCCAACGAATATCTTCGATTGACCAATACACCTTGTCCCATCGTGAACATTGCATATAAATCGAAATATAAACAAAAATGAGGTTATCTAGACATTTATTCTGAGTATCTCAACACCTTATGAATGATGATTATATTTCTTTACATCATTACACCTTGTAAATGGAGAGAAAACAAACACACAAACCAAACACTTACGGAGTACTAGTAACAAGCATATATTCTCTTATTTCATAAGGCCATGACATCCATTGATCTCTCATAAGGCTTACAATACATACCATACAAACCAATCATGATGCTAATCATCGAATTTACTACAATATACTCCTCCTACACACGTGAGTTTTATCAAAATCTGATACAATACCGAAAAAGAGAAGGCTAGGGATAGCTTGTTCCATATTCTTCCTTTTACAAGCATCTCATACAGTACCTGTCGTGAGTAATGACTTGATAATAATATTTTCAGGGGTTATCATAATTTTGGTTTCAATCCGAACAATTACCATAATTCAAACTATTTCCGAATTTAATGCTTTAAAAAGTTTGAATCGGAATTTGGAAATACATAATTATCGTTAATCTCATCAAGATATTATATGTTAAAGTATTGAGAAATACTAGCTGGCACTTACCTTCTTTCCTTCCCTTGGGCAGAAATGGAAATCAGATTATGAATCTCTTCTGAAGAATGTTTCGATGCCCAATGCACAACGAAGCACAGTCAGTCAGTCAGTCGGTGTTCAAATTATGTTTCTATTTCTAGTTCTATGCTTCGTACTCAAGTCTCTCAATCTTACATATCAAAATCATTTTCTACCATCAGATGACTCTTCTCTTCCATTCTCATTATAACATACATGAAAATCCCCCGAGGTCAGTTTGGTCAGAAGTTCAAGATAAGAGAACAGCACATCTATCTGCATTCCAATTTCAGAATGTACTTCACAGCAGATAAAAAGCTTCATAGTACAAAACCCCCTTTTTTTTCCTCTTCCCCGGATTTTCCATTCATCCTTTAGGAGAATCATCCAATTTCCCTCAGCTTATCGATAAGTTTTGGAGTTTGATTTGATTGGAACTCTTGTTTGCAGATCTGGGAGGATGAAGTGAAGCAAGCACCAGAAGTGAATAAAAATCAAAAATTCCCATCGGTCCTTAGCTGAAAGTTTTCTACCGGTAAGCCGGCGGCCGCCCCGCCCGTTTAATATTTTGGCCTACCTCGGCAAAAGATAACCTTCAAGGTACCTAGGTACCTAGGTAGGTAAGGAACACCAGAAGGGCACTTTGTACCTGCCTAGGTAAAGCTAAGGCTAGAATTCCCAAATTATAACAAATGTATTTTTGTCTATCACAAGCTTCGAGTTTGATAATATTGCTTTTAAATACTCAATATTCACAATACTCATGATCATTCACTCCTATACCTACCTACCTGTAAGAGATAATCTATAGAAATTACATTCCTTTCTTTTCCATTTCTCTATTTCAAATTCCTCCACTCATCACTCATCTTCTCCCTCTTCCCTTCTCTACAAAAGCAATGTCTTCATCAACTTCTACTTCAGGATCGAAAATAAATCAAAAACTCGACGATATATCTCCACATCTACCTCACGTCCCAGAAACCAAACAAGAAATTAAAGAAGATGTTACGATTGTAGCGCAAAAGTCCTTTGCCGGTTTACGATCACTCGTCGGCGGTGGTTTTGGTGGTGTTTGTGCAGTTCTTGTCGGTCATCCATTCGATTTGGTTAAAGTCCGTTTGCAGACTGCCGAAAGAGGTGTCTATAAAGGCGCAATTGATGTTGTTACGAAAAGTGTTGCGAAAGATGGTTTGGCAAGGGGTTTATATGCTGGTGTTAGTGCCCCATTGGTGGGAGTTACGCCTATGTGTACGTTCTCTCCCTTCTTTCTTTTACCCAATCTTCAAGAAAATACCAACTAACCACTCGCTCTGCACATAGTCGCAGTATCCTTCTGGGGATTTGATGTCGGCAAAAACCTCGTAAGGTCTGCTTACTCACAACCCACTGGCCAACTTTCCATCGCTCAAATCTCTGCTGCCGGCTGCTTCTCTGCCATCCCTCAGACCCTCATAACTGCACCATTCGAACGTGTCAAAGTGATTCTGCAAATCCAAGGCCAGAAAACTCTAGCTCCGGGCGAAAAACCTAAATACAGCGGTGGCACAGACGTCGTCCGACAACTCTACAAGGAAGGTGGGCTTCGTAGTGTCTTTCGTGGCTCACTCGCGACCTTTGCACGCGATGGCCCTGGTAGCGCTGCATATTTTGCGACGTATGAATACATCAAGAGGCGACTTACGCCGGTTGATGCGCAGACGGGGAAGCAGAAAGAATTGAGTTTGTTGGCTATTACGGGTGCGGGAGCGTGTGCAGGCGTGGCAATGTGGATTCCTGTTTTCCCGGTGGATACAGTTAAGAGTCGATTACAGAGCATGGAGGGGAAGCCGACAGTGGGCGGGGTCATCAAAGGCTTGTACGCCAATGGTGGGGTAAAGGCATTTTTCCCGGGGTTCACGCCAGCGCTGATGAGGGCTGTACCGGCGAATGCGGCGACGTTCTTAGGGGTTGAGTTGGCACATCAAGCTATGAATAAGGTGTTTGATTAGGGTGATGAGTGGGGGTTTCGATAGATTAAAGAGGGGGTTACCGGTAGTACAATGTAAACTTTACTATAGATCAAGAATATGGTAAAATTAGATTTTTCTTGAGAATAGAGTTCAATCACACATGAGTTAGTGACCAAAAAAAATAGATGATTGCAAAACATCTGGAGTACAGTCTTCATATCAACCAACCTTGGAGTTGGAGTTAAATCATCAAATATCGGTGCCAGGAGGATCCTAGCAACGTATGTATGGTGCTTATGTAATTACATGAGCTGGTGAAGATTTTGAAATCTCACCAATTTGCTGCTTTTACCTCCACCTCCATCCCCACATCCACCTCCATACACATTCGCTTTCGGGCCAGGAGATAATTAATTGGAATATTCAAAACTTTACATTCTTTTACCTTCATATCCTATCTAACAGAGTCATACTGTGTGATAGAATAACTATTTATTCACAAACACTCTGTCGTCCCTCACCTCGACCTTTTGATTTCAGAAACTCTCCAAGCCATGATGATTGCAATCATATACACCTCATCGGAATCCGTTGATATTCACTTAGCAGTCCAATGTTGAGCCCCATTAACACCAAAGCTCTTCGCACATGCTCACTGTGCAGATGTGATCTCAAACCCCATCACATCAAATGTCGACTTGCTGAGGTACCGGCTTCGGTCCCATCGTACGTTTTGCGCCAGTATGCGGTGATGCAAAACCGCAAACCTATATGTAGGAGGTACTCAACACTACACACAGCGAGCACGAAACCGGAGGAAGGAAAAGAGAACACGCACGTACTGTACAACTCGCTGTGGAGCGACAAGACACATAATCGTGTGAGGAAGAAAAAGAACGTTTGGAAACAAATACTGGAGTCAACGCCACTTCCACCTCAACCAAACCCGTACCACAAGCAAGAGACCGAAGCATTGACATGGGGCACGGATACAAATAGACTTGAGCCATTGCCGAGCGGCGACCAAATGGAGAGACCTGTTAAGACTGGAGATGCTGGCAGGAATGCGTCACCATGGCTGCGTATAGTGCGCGAAGATGAGAATAGGCGCATCCAAAGGAAACAACATCTCCTAAGGAGTTCAGAAGCGTTTAAGAAGCAATTTTATCCGGGGCCTCCAAGGAGTTCAGAAGCATTCAAGAAGCAAGGTTCTTGGGAGGTTCACAATTGGCAGCCTCACCATATGGTCGATCCCGAATTGCAGAGTGCCGCAATTCATCATATTATGAAGGAAACTGCTATCAGACAGCGAGATGTTGTGAATCGAGAAGGTAATTTGATGGGAGATATTGCGGCGGCTGGTGCTGCGGAGGAAGATGCGGATGTAGGGAAAACAAATATGAAGGTAGCGGAGAAATGTGAGAAATGGAAGAAAGACGGGAGCGTGACAGAAGAAGAACCTATGAAGGTGAAGAAAGGCGAGCGTGCGGAGGAAGATGATAGTATGATGAGAGAGAATATAAAGGAAAAAGGTAGTATGGACGTCAAACCTGCATTTAACACAGAAAGCAGGGGGAACGAGAACGAGAATATTACACAAGAAGAAACTGTGAAGCAAGACTTCCAGAAACCTCAAAACACAGTAAGCCGACAACAAAGCCCACAACAAAGCCCACACGGACAACAAAATTATAGGAGTCCAAATGAGACTTGTGATCAGCAAGAAGTCGGGGACTACCTAGATGGAGAGGGCCCTCAAAATACTAGTGGTAAAGGCAAGGATATACTACCAACTCCAGCTCAAGACTATGGCATTGATGAAGATACGTATCGCGAGATAGAATCTTTCCTACTTGAGCATACAGTTTTAAATATTCCTGCCAACCCACCCGAAAATTATTTTGGTGTTCCCAAAGGAACGTTCTTTAGGATCAAGGCGAACTATAACTTAAAGCTTCTTGCCGATCGCGAGAGTAAGAGTTCAACTCCAGCTTCTGCACCATCCCCAGCTACTGCACTATTCCCAGCACCTGCTCTACCAGATCCCGCATCACGAGAATCGGACTTATCTCCTGTTGAAGATAGCTACGGCGACAGTGGCGACAGTATATTCAAGACGGTACACGAATCTCAAGCTGACACAAACCCTCCCTACCACCTTCATGACAATGCGCATAGCACGACAGTGTCCTGGGGTCTTCGAACAGATCGGAACACGCCTTGGACCACTGAAGAGATGCCTGATCGCTTTATATTTCAGAAACCTTCCAATTTGTTAGATTGGCACAAAAATCGGATAAGGCGTTGGAAGGATAAAGATATTTTCAAAATCCACCGGGATCGTGACCCAGACCCACAGTCACCTTTGGTGAATGAAGGAGTATACAAGCACCCTGTTAGCTTGGATGATTGTCACGCCGAATGGCACAAATGGAAAGCGTGGCGAAAGATATTTATGCCATTTTACGAAGACCGATATAAGAAAAGGGTCCCCGGGGAACGAGTACATGTGCCGTTATGGGACATTGCTGTTGGTTCGATTCTGTGGCTTCCAAACAAACAGGAAATATCACCAGAGTCAATTTCAATGGGGTATGGACTGCATCAAGTACCAGATAGGTTTTTTGGTCGAGCGGTTCTGGTCATGGCCGTTGATATACATTCTCCCACAGAGGGAACGGTCGCTTTTATCCCATTCACGTCTCATTCTAAGCAGTTGGCGAGGCTCAACCTTCCTATTGCAAGCCATAAAATGATGGAAAAAGACCCTCTGTGGTTATCACGTCAATTCAAAGTGAACGTATACTCTAATGGAAATCGTATGTCACCTTTGCAAAGCCGTTCAGACCATGCCCAAAATCTGAGGCTTGAACCTTCACCATCCCGAAAAGACTGGTCCACGGAGTCTTCTTATGTCAATATCAACGACAACTTCCTGTTCACAATCAACTCCCGGGAGCTACAAACTTACTGTATACTCGATGATGATGATTTCCATTGTATGTGCCGGTCACATTTATTGAATGGCTGGAGCTTCCGTATATATTCAACTGACTTCCAAATGATTTGCGACCAAATTAACTACAAGCCAGGCAAGTACCATAGGCACATCCCGAACAACTGGGCGCATTATGTGGAACGTAGTGGCATATTTACGCAAGGCTACCGAACACGGGATCTAACTCCTGACCGGACCGATCTTGATCAATGGAGAGCGGCCCTCAGGCTTTTCAACGATAGTGTATGGGATGAAACAAGGTACAAACATCTGCGTTGCTACGAAGATGGTACCGCCTGGTATTCCTCATATGGTAGAAGTCTAGATGGTTACTTCCCAGAATAATGACAGGTCGGGTCTGGAATGCAATAAAAACTATTATTATATATGCCCATGTGATTGTTGTTCGATATGTGTGGGTGAAGAGTGAGTGGTATTGATGGATCCAAGACTTTTTACATACATATCCACATACTCACAGCCGAATGTTTGGATGTATGGTATTTGAATTTAGGTAATAGGAATGAATATCTTCAGATTTATCGTACAATATCTCTCTCTCTCCACTTCATCCATCGCTTCGCTAGTAAATGTCTCGATTGGGACACGGAAGACAAATAAAATCTTTATTTTGCCTTGCTTGCTATACTCATCACACGTTTCAGCAAACATTTAAAATCATAATCTCGATCTTCTATAACCATGGTACCAGTTAGCCCAAAACCTTTTTTTCTATTGATACATCATAACTCTTAATATCATGGGCGAAGATGTTTGGTCGAGCCAGCGTAGTCGGCGAGAGCGATGCTTCAAAATTAACCGTGGCGTAAATGTATGTGTGGCTTAAATGCTTACCTACAAGTACTGGCAACCTAGTTCACTCATTAATTTTTGAACCTCTTCAACTCAACCCAACTCAACTCAACCCACCCCGAATAAACCCTATCCTTCCCACAAGAATCCATTGGGAACAGATGCATGTTGTAATGAACTAAGCCCAAGCAAGTATTCAATACCCGTCGTAACTGCATCGGCCCCACAATTTATCTTTTTCTCTGAGATTAACTTCGCCTCTAAACAAAAAAACCAACAACACCCGCGAATGCCAACGGTCAGAACAACATCAGTACTTTGCTCACCCATCTCTATACATCCAATCAAACACTTCTTTACTCCCGCGAATAAGGTACCATTAAATCAGTAAATTCATGTCTACCTCAAACCACATGACGACTTCCCCAATCCTTTCTCTGCCTCCCGAACTCACCCTAAAAATCCTCCCCCACCTTCCTCCTCGCTCTCTTCTCGCAACTATCCTCACATGTCATACACTACATAATCTGTATTTGTCCAACCCCCTTGTCCCTGCATGGCAACTACTCACGCTCGTACCTGAATCGGTCCTACCGGAAGCCATGCTTGTTATATTGGCTAGAAAGAGAAGCCCCAAAATACCAATTCGAGAATTTTGTGCCAGGCTACTAGGGCGACGGATGACGGAGGAGGAAGTGAGAACCTTGGCTTTGGGGAAGTTGAAAAGAGGCGTTGCTAAGGCCAATGTCGACGACGTGTTGCAGACGGAAGATCTGCTAGGTATGAGAATCAGGCTTCGTGATGTGGGGAAATTGTGGGATGTATGGGAATACATTCAACTTCTTACGGAGAATATGATTGTTAAATTCTTGCAAGAAGGGAAGAAGGAAGGGTGGGTGGAATCTACAGAGCTTGCTCGGAAGAGCATCAATCGTCACAGGTGCAGCATCACCTGACACATGCTTCGATTTAATCTCCTCCACAATTACAGCTTGCCCATCTAACTTCTCAATCATCGTACCTACCTGACTCTCTAATCCTCCCAAATTA
>JWJA01004641.1:0-18882 GCA_000812885.1 Lanzia echinophila
ATGAGAAAGAAATGAATGGGAATATAGATTCACTATGAGAGGATACTGACAGGACCCTAATGTATGCCTAGGTTAAGTAAATCTATCTTATATAACCAACTGGGATAGTTTAGACAGCAGGTATTCAAGACGAAGCAGTCCTTCCCGCACCACATGGATTAACTTCTACTCTCCTCGCATGTCTAAACAGCCAATAACCCAAAACCCAGAGGAAAAGAAATCTTCTTCACGTCCATGACAAGTCATTAGACCGCAATGAAAATTCAGTGTCTGTGATGCACAGAATATCTGGAGAACTTGGATTGGTCAGCGTTTGTTACAATAAGAATCGTATAATGTTGAAGCAATCATAAGAAAAAAAGGAAATATCAGATCTACAGCCTTGTCACAGGCAATATCATCAATACCAACGTGTGGCTTATGTTGACCGTCGTGATAAAATTGATCATCATTTGAAGAGGGGATTGAACAATAGAGAAATGTTGTAATGGCACATACCTTGACAAGTACCAATTGTGAAAACAGGCAGTATTATGAGTGTTCGAGACCAGAAGGGTTTGAGTAGACATTCTGAATGAACTTGTTAGCAACATTCAAACAGTTGTGTAAAAGTTTAATGATAAAATGAGCATATTCAGTTAAGACAGTCTCGTCACCACCGTGAGGCTTGGACATATGCTTGTCATTTGTCGGTCGAGGTCATCAGAATGCTTATGAAGTGCTAAGGGAAGGGGAAAGGGAAAAGGGACGGGGGGCATTACCATAGAAACTTATTGGCTACCACAATCAGAAGACGACTTATCATACTTAAAAGTACCTAAAAATAGAAAGTTAGCACATGCCTTGCTAACAAAAATATAATATGTTGCGAAGTTGGGACAAGTTCAGAAGGCATGAATGGTTTAATTTTGATTGTGTCAACATCGGTTACCCGGATCAGACTCGTCATCTAAAAATGCTCATCATAAAAGTTATTGAACAAAAGTAAAAAGTGTTGAATTACCTTATAAGTGTACTCTGTTGGGAACAAGTTCCGGCGTCAACTAAGACGTAGAGAGCGACCAATCTGATGTAGGAGCACCATCTATATCTTCGATATCAGAACCATACAACCAAGTATGCGAAAAGATTTCGACAAGATGACTGAAAATCAGTGGGCGAGGTTTTCTAGGCCTGCCGCAAAGAGGCGTATCCTTCAAAACCAGAACCATTTTGGAACTGTCGGAGCCCAGTGCCGTCTCATCATTTTGCAGTTTTGTTGTACTGGAGTAAGAGGATGTATAGTCGCACCTTTTAATGGAAGAGGGGCCCTGGTCTGATAAATAATTAGCATCAATGCTACTTTAAAATTTCATCGAAGAAAATTTTGGTGAAAATTTGCTCAGTTACAGCCTTTTTTGACTTCAAAGATCGTAAGACCTCAGTCGGTAATTTCCAGCGTGCAAAGCACAAACTGATCATCATCGCAAATGGGGTTCGGGAGGTATAGAATAGGAAGCTTACATTATAGGTAACCAATCTCCGTGGCTAGCCATGAGCCAACAGCATTATATTACTGTTTATAATTGCATCTATTTCAATTGTCAGTAAAGCAAAGGAATAGAAACGTCCAAGATAATATGATCATGTTTCCATATCAGACTGACGTGTTACAAAAGTTTCATTTCCCGAAGGATCAAAGACTCTAGTTTGCGGTTGTTGTTTGTCATCATATAAAGAAAGGATGAGGAATTGAAATAGCTGAGCTTACCATTGATAGTATAGAATAAAATAATTCGAACTGCGAAAAGCAGAATTGCTGTGTGGAATTTACATTGTGTAAAATGGAAAGTTGTTGTTATTGTTGTTGTTTGGAAAGGAATTGAGAAAAGTTTTTGTAGCTCAAGAAAAAATTCTAGTCGAGTGGGGGCGCTAAATATTACGCTAATACCAACTTTTTTACATGACAAATCACTAACTTGAAAAGGACTAGCTTCAATATATATCTTCACGTGTGAGATTTCCATTTTCAATTCCAACTTTAGAATGGGGATAAACTTCTGGAGCTACGGAGCTGCATTCATTCAGGTACGACAAGTCCAAACATATCCGTCCAATACAAATATTTCCCATTGATTCTATAAGTTTTCCTATTGTTAATATTCGATGAATATATCCTATTCATTACCATGTTTATATGCAATTTTCCGGATATATGTTTAATTTCATCCATATCAATATCCCTACGAAACTGGAAAAGCATCGCATAGTTCTACCGGTTTAACCCATTCCTCCACCACATCCACTTTAGCGCGGGGTACCAGGTACTCACCGTGGGAAAATCAGCCATACATAACTTATACAAATCCAACTTATGACTGCGGGGCTCTATTTCAATGGAGCGTGTGATGAAATAGGTGTCCGTAAGTCATGTTGGTGGAAAAGAGCTGTGCCGATCGTGATTGAAGCTACCCCTGGGGAAAGTATGATATCAGAATAGGTCAAGTACTTATTTCCTTCCAACTATCTGCTTTCTACTGTGCTCCCCTCTACTATTTGTCATTACTCCTTACTGTCTACCATATTGTAACTATTCTCAATTTTTATAACTCTTCGGCAATCGCAGCATAGATTTTCCGTCACTTCAACTTCATTATAAATTGTTGCCAAAATACAAACAAAGCTTCCAGATAATAGCTTCCGGAACCATCCCGCGTAGACCCGAGGTCCAACTACATAATCAATATTTGATACCCCTCCGCAACTCCCTTTACTTTCCTATCTGAAAACAACACTTTTACTCCAAAGTTTACTTGTCAATACCTTCATAATGTCTGGCAACGGCGGCGACCAAGGCTCAACTGAGCACATTAACACAGATATTGTTACCCTCACCCGCTTCCTTACAGAAGAACAATCAAAGCACCCGGAAGCTACTGGAGACTTTACGTATGGCAATCATAACATTGAGACTTTACATTTATGCGGAATAATTAACACAGAACTAGACTCCTATGCCACGCCCTCCAATTCTCCTTCAAATCGATAGCATACTATATCCGACGAGCCACTCTCATTAATTTGACTGGTCTCGCAGGTTCTAGTAACACTACTGGAGATGACCAAAAGAAACTCGATGTTATCGGCAATGATGTCTTCATCGCGGCCATGAAATCTTCCGGCAAGTGTGCTGTCCTCGTTTCCGAAGAGGAAGAGGAAGCTATCTTCTTTCCTGAACATAAAGGAGCTCGTTATGCAGTCGCTTGTGATCCTATCGACGGTTCCTCCAACCTCGACGCCGGAGTATCCGTCGGTACCATTTTTGCAATTCATAAACTGGAAGAAGGATCAACTGGCACAAAGGAGGATTTGTTGAAACCCGGAACCGAGCTTATTGCTTCGGGGTTTACCATGTACGGTGCATCCGCGCAACTAGTCATTACAATGAAGGGTGGTACTGTCAATGGCTTCACAATGGATACTTCATTGGGAGAATTTATCCTTACGCATCCAAACATGAGATTGCCCAAAAAGCGATCAATCTACTCGGTTAACGAGGGCAATTCTCTGTATTGGGAAGACTCTACAAAGAACTACTTCAACTCCTTGAAGTTTCCCGAAACCGAGGGAGGGAAGCCTTATAGTGCGAGATATATCGGAAGTATGGTAGCAGATGCGTATCGAACGCTTCTCTATGGCGGGATCTTCGCATATCCGGCGGATAAGAAGAGCCCAAAGGGAAAGTTGAGAATTCTGTACGAGTGTGCACCTATGGCTATGGTTTTCGAAAATGGTGAGCTTCTGTACATTTTATTATAGGAGATTCCAAGACTAACTTAATCGTGATATAGCTGGCGGCCAAGCACTTAACAGCAGAATGGAGAGAATGATGGAGGTCGTACCAGAGAGCATTCATGATAGGTCGGGTATCTTCATGGGAAGTTGGGATGAGATGGAGAAAGTCAAGTCATTCCATAAGTAGGTTGGTTCTACATGATTTGGTTTAGGGTTTAGGTTGTAGGCAAGCAATTAATTTAGCTTCTTCAATGAACGAAATTTCAATATTTTCGATTTGCGCATGCTTTGAAAAGACAATGATAATCACAAAACGTCTATTGATAATCATCTGCATGCATGCCAATCCAATTTGACAGCAAGGAAGGTCGTTATTGGCGGTAGAATCTTACATTTGAGCTGGTCCAGAGTTTCCACCTACCACTTTAATTGAGAACTTTGGTATCACAATAAGCCATCATTCTATAAATCGCAAGGGAAAGTGCAATTAGAACCAAGACAGAAATCTAAACTTGCGTTGCAGACAATTCCCACACATGCGTAATTGTGGCGACTGAGGTACAAAGAACAATGAACAGGGAGATTGATATCCGTTCATGTGATCGTGCCTTCCAAGAAAGCAGATATCATTTCATTATACTCGTAGGCGATTGACGCCTTTATGATTATATCCAAACAGCGTGTATATTATCCCATACTCATCTTCAACAATGAAACATCATACCAAAAAGAAAGCATTTGTAAGCAGAACCAAGATGCGAACAGACACCATAACAATAATGCACCCCTCTCAACCTTTTGCATACCCCCCATTTTCCCAACCGAAGACTTCCTAATCCTTGGACAGGTCTCTCCATCACACATACCAACACCCACTACCCCCTCACCACTCCCTCCGCCTCCTTAATCCTCTCAAACAACCTCAAAAACACACCTGGATCCTGCGCACCCCCAACCTCAAATTTCCCCTGCACCGTAAAATTCGGGACCCCCGTAATACCATTCCTCCTCGCCTCCTCAACCTCCCTATCAACCTCCTCACCCCCTTTATCACTCTCCAACCACTCACTCACCTCTTTCTCATCCAAACCCGCTCTTACAGCCGCATTCCTAAGCACTTCATGACTCGTTATATCGCCCTGTTCCTCAAAATACGCTTTGAAAAGCGAGTCCACAACCGCAGTTTGCATTTCTGGGGATTTCGTCTTGCCCAATTGGATGATGCGGTGGCTTTCTCGTGTTGCTCCTGTTTTGCCGCCGAAATTGAAATTTACCCCTACGGAGTTGCCGATTTGAGTGAGCCGCCCAAAGGCCGCTTCCATGCGTTCTGGGCCGAATTTGGTGAGATACCATTCCTGTTTATCCACGCCTGTTGGTGAGTGTTAGTTGGATGTTACAATATAGTGCGCATGGTAATATCTTGCCAGTCTTTGGAGCTTCAGGAGCCAAGTAGTATCTGAGGGGATGTATTAGTTTTGGAGGTTCTAAAAATTCTCAAGACACCAGTGGAAACTTAACGGATGCCATGTGATGTTGAAAGTATCGTTCGAAGTGGGATACCGTTCCTTGTATGCACTGATACCTTGTTCAAGCTTCCGCTTCCCGATCAAACACCATGGACACACCGTGTCACTCACGATTTCAATGTCAAATTTCGTCATTTTCCGTAGTGTCGTCCTAAACATGAACAACTTTTCAATGTTGAAGTAGAGCTTGGAAATTCAAAACAGGTATCAAAACAAATTATGGAAATCAAATCAAATATATAGAAATATTCTACGAGTCAACAAAGACGTGACATGGGTAGGACAAATGGATTACTTATCATTAGCAATGTTCATAGTGAGATTAGAAATCAGTCCGAGGAGGAAATGGCCGAAACCCGACTTAGCCACTTTTCAAACTTCGGATGAGTAAATATCGGCTCAGGAACTTTTACCATTTTATGACACAAATGCAAATAAGTGGGCAATTACGCTTATAATTCTCCAGATCTATGTTCCTTTCCATGACATACATTTCGCGCCCATCGTGACTTAGTTGAGCCCGTTCAGCCTATCTTACCCCGCAAATTGTAATGAGAAATCTATGGACCAGGAACCCTTGGCCCCGAGCCGTAACGCCTGCGCTGAATTAAAACACCACCCATAGATCTTTGACATGGCAAGGCCCTTCATAAACGCCATGGTAGTTTTAGTACAATCCTTCACCACCCCTTGCTCAACGCTTCATGTGTGAATAGTCGTTGAGCAAATGTTGCATGTGTGTATTCGTAGTACGACCACCCTTTCTTGGAGCCTTTCTCTTCTTCTCCTTCAGCTTTGGAGCCGCCTTGATGCGTTTGCTTGGATCCTCGCTGGCGGGCTTTTGTCCGGCGTCGAGAAGCTTGCGAACGAGATCGTCAATACTGGGAAGTTCGGCATTGTGTTTGTGCCACATAACTTGGAATTCGGAATCGATAGGATGATACAAGGTAGGGTCGTCGATCCAAACCATTCTCGCATGGTTGTCCTTCTTTGTCCTCGTTACAAGAATCCTATGCTGGCTCTCCAACTCGTTGATTGCCTCTTCGCAGTCTGGCCAGCCGTCCTTCAGATCCTTGACAGATACTCCTTGGGCATCCGGCTTGTTTTGGAGATATGCTAACAATTCGCTCTTGGAACGAACATTGATGATTGGACGATGTTTGAAAGTACCGGAGTCCCAGTTCTGCTTGTTCAACTGAGGATCTGGAATCCACTGAACTCGGTCATGTTTATGAAGGATTTTAGCAATAAGCTGTTTCGTTGCCTCTTCCACATGGACCTGACTCAAATATTCTAGAATTTCTCGAAATGTTTTCGGCTCGTCCTTCTTCTTCAAAAACTCAATGACGTATGTGACTTGCGTGAAAGCCTCTGTTCCATATCCCGTGGTCGCGGGCTGAGAGTATACCACATTTGTCGGTTCTCTCTTCCTCTTGAGAGAATCTTTATTCTCGCTCTTCGATGTGTTTGATGCGTTGGAGGGCGCAGGAGATGGTACGGAAACAGGTGCTGCAAGAGTGCGCTTATTCGAGACTTTCGCGGAAGTAGAAACGACACTCTGTTTGAAAGCCTGCTGCTGCTTTTCGAGATAGGAAGACATTTTTTCCGTCAAGATATATGGGGTTTCCGTGCTGAGGATTTCGGTCGTCGTCGCAAAGCTTTATTCTGGGTAAAATGAGTATGTGCAATGAGGAGAGCGGTTTTTAGGTTTGTGCGATGACAGTATCAAGAGTTTTGATTCTAAACCCTATTTCATATTTAGAAGCGCATTTAATTGTGAAGAGAGGCTCGAAGTCTTCGGTGAGAAAAGCGAACCAAAGTACAAGTTACTGAAATAGTGGTGGTAGTGTAGTGACTTTTCGATTGTAGAAACAAAGAATTGAGGATCTATGAGGCTAGGAATTAATTACTGTACGAGCAGGGGGCAGGTGCTATAATAAAAGCTACGGTTTAAAGTTTAAAGGTGGATGAGTCAGCAACTCTGATTGGCACCTGCCGTACCTGGCGAGCGGCGGCCCATATTTTCTAAAAGTATCAAAGAAACTATTCACAAATTCAAGAACACCACGATTTGAACATCGTAGGTAGCTTTGCCAACGAGGTGGTACATTACTTTCTTCATAATACTTGTTAATTACTATGCGCTGATTGGTAAAATCTGGATACAACCAGATTAATATCATCCAGAAGAGTTTTATTTCATCTATTTTTTCACCTTCAATTTCACAAAGCGACGCGTGCGGTCCACACAAGAAATCAAGTCTATAGATGGTGGTTTACTTGGAAAAATAGTCGCGACATACCTGGAGGAACGTATCAGTCATGGCGACTGCCGTGGTCGATGTCGACTACTTGTCGGCATATCTAAGCTTACCGCAACAAACACTCGTCACCGTTATTGACAGTCCTACAGCTGAACTCGTTCGAAGTGTTTTGGAAGCTGTCACCACCAAAGCACGCGAGCACGATGAATTGGTTTCAGATAAAATGCGGGTTGATATTGAGCTTGAAAACGCCGTGAGAAGCTCCGAGACGCGCATCGAAGCTCTTCGATCAAATGTAGAGAAGGCGCAGAAGAATGTCGAAGAGGTGCGCACGAAGCTTAATGAGGAGGGTAAGTAATTGACTTGAGATACCTTTCGATCTTGAAAGGTCACTGATGTTCCTTCGTTTTTAGAAAATCTACGATCATCACTCGAAACTGAACTTTCGACCTTGAAGTCGACTTCTTCATCGTCAACATCGGATATAGAAAACCTCAAAGCTCGAATCTCAACCCTAGAATCATCCAACCGCGATGCGTTAGCCGTGATCGAATCGAAGACGACTGCGAATGATACTCTCTCACAAGACCTACAAAAACAACATCAGAAGGGATTGGAACTCGGTCAGCAAATCACAGCTCTTCAACAATCGGTTCAGAACGCCAATTCTGCTGCATCTAGTGCTAAGTTCCGCGAACAGTCTTTGAAGCAGGAATTGGAGCTGTCCAAGCGAAATAACGAATGGTTTGAGACCGAGTTGAAGACTAAGAGCGCTGAGGCATTGAAGTACAGAAAGGAAAAGGGCGCCAGAATTTCCGAGCTTCAGCGTCTGAATGAAGAATCTACTTCGAATTTGGAGGCTTTGAGACGTACTGAACAAGCTCTTCGAACCAGACTTGATGAAGTACAGAAGAAGGCTGAGGATTCGCTCCACAAAATCCAACAACTTCAGGAAGCCGCTGCAAAGACCGAGGAAGGTTTCCGGCAGGAACTGGAAAGCGCACGCCGACTTGCGGAACTGCAAGCACAACAGACCGAGACCCACAAGCAGAGACTCAAAGAAGTGGAAGCTAGGTTGGAAAAGGCCAAGGATGATGCTGCCGACGAGATTGGTAGATGCCAACAGGAGGCTGATGCTGAACGACAAGATAGGGAACAGGCTGAGCAGCGTGTTGTCGAACTTGAGGCCGAGATCGATCGATTAGAGTCCCTTGGCCCAGCACAACAACGACCCGGTTCGATACCATCAACGCCTCGTCAAGGATTGAATGGCTCAATGTTTGGCAGACCTGGTTCGCCAGCTCAGTTTGGCACTCCTGGATCCCTTAGAAGCAAATCGGCCATCACTGCCACTCAAGCTATCGATGAACTCTACAAAGTCAAAGGTCAATTGGCAACAGAAAAACGACGCAGCGACCGACTTGCTAATGAGATGGAGGAAATGATGCAGGGCCTGGAAGCGAAACAGCCAGAGATAGAGGAATTGCAAGCAGAACACGCACGTCTCCAGCAAGAAGTGATTGAGATGTCGAAATTCGTTGATCAGACGGGCAAGGAGCGTGATCGAGCAAAGAAAGATGTCAGGAAGGCGGAAAGCGAGGCTTCGACAGCATTGGCAGAGGTGAATATCCTTCGACAGCAGCTCAGGGATCTCAGCGCCCAGATCAAAATGCTGCTTTGTGATGCGGATGCAAAGGAGAGGGGCTTAGACGCTCTGAGTGCTGCGGAACGAGCACAACTTGAACGCCTAGCCCGAGGTGAGGTTAGCGAAGAATCGCTTGAGGGAATGACAGATACAGATCGTTTCATCAGCCAGAGACTCACCGTTTTCCGGAGCGTCAGTGAATTGCAAGAGAAGAATCAAGAACTTCTTAAGATCACGAGGCAGTTGGGCGCTCAGATGGAGAGCGAAGAAGCGTTGGCTGCGAAACACCAGGCAGCTAAGGACCACGAGGAAGTCCAGCATCTCCAAGTCCAGATCGAAAACTACAAAGATGAACTCAAGTCGATGATCACTCGTTCGGAGAGTTACATCAAGGAAAGAGACATGTTCCGGCGCATGCTTCAGCATCGAGGACAAATACCACCCGCTTCCGACCTCGCTTCTATGTTTGGTCAATCTGTCGATGGCAATGGCAATAGTGTTATGTCGACGATCGAAAATTCAAACCAAAGAGACAGCGCGAACTACGTCGTTTTGTTGCGAGAGTTACAAGGACAATTCGACCAATACCGCGAAGAGCAAACCGTTGACCGAAGAACGTTGAAAGAGCAAACCGAAAGGTTATCTTCTGAAAAGTCTGCGCTCCAGGCAGAGATCTCCAAAACAAGCAGTCAATTGACACTTGCCAACGAGCGTTATGAGATGTTGCATTCAAACTACACTTTACTGCAAAATGAGAATAGTGAGCTGCAGAAACGATCGCAGCTTCTGTCCGAAGCAGCTGCTAAACAGGATCTGCGAACACAGCAAGTAGCCGAAGATCTTATTGAAGCTAAAGGTCTAGTTGAGAGTATGCGGAATGAAAATGCCAACCTCAAAGCCGAGAAGAAACTGTGGAAGGAGATTCAAGATCGCCTAAGCCAAGACAACGAGAATTTAGCCAACGAACGCAGCAGGCTGAACACCCTCATTGCCAACCAACAGACGTTACAAAATGAGCGCGACCTATCGGAGTCTGAAACAAGAAGACGACTGCAAACACAGGTAGAATCACTGGAGACGGAGCTGACTTCATTAAAACGAAAGCTCAATGATGAAGTTGAAGAAAACAAGAAAGCTCAGTTGCGGAAAGAGTACGACTCTCAGCAAAATCAAAAGCGCATTGATGAGCTTGCAACAAGTTTGAGCCAGGCGAGAGAAGAGCTAGTGGCTGCTAAGACAAGCCGCGATCATCTTCAGTCTCGAGTGGATGAGCTCACCATTGAGTTGAAGACTGCGGAAGAAAAGGTTGAGCTCCTACAGCCTAAATCTACACCAAGACCGGGGACCGCTACTGATGCTGCTAATAATGATGCAAATGCAGAGGATGAAGCCCTGAACCGAGAACAAGCTTTAGCAATTGAATTGTCTGAGGTGAAGAGAGATCTGGAGCTTGCTAAATCTGAATTAGAAAATGCAAAGAGTCAGGTGGACCAGTATAAATCAATCAGCCAGTCTTCGGAGGAAGAGTTACAAAGTCTGAATGCAACACAAGACGAATATCGGGAGGAAATGGATAGAATACTCGAAGAGAAAGATGTTAAAATCCGCGAACTCGAACAAAGAGCCGAAGACATTACTGCCGAGCTCACTAATTCAAACAACGAACTCACTACAGTGCGAAACCAACAAGGCGAAGTAGCTAGACAAGCTGAAGAAGAGAAGGCAGCTCTTGAAGCAGAGATCCTACGACTGAAGGATGAGGAGGAAAAGCATGCTGCAGCTGCCCAATTCCATCAGCAAGATCTTCGTGCCCAAGCCGCAATTGCCACAAAAGCACAACAAGACTATGAATATGAACTTGTCAAACATGCTGAGGCGGCTAAACATCTTCAAAGCCTCCGACTTGAAT
Organism: Lanzia echinophila; assembly: GCA_000812885.1. Taxonomy (NCBI): domain Eukaryota; kingdom Fungi; phylum Ascomycota; class Leotiomycetes; order Helotiales; family Rutstroemiaceae; genus Lanzia; species Lanzia echinophila. The sequence continues at coordinate 11,119 of JWJA01004641.1, forward strand.
ACAACCAGCTTAAATCAGAATCTGCTACGTTAAAAGCGGAAGCTGAATCTGCGAGGGTTACGTTGAGTCAAAGTGAGGCTTCTTGGGAAGAACGTCGTGAACAATTCGAGCGAGAGCTAAGCGAATTGAGAACGAGACGGGACGATGTTAATGCACAGAATAAACTTTTGCATCAACAATTAGAAAATGTCGGGGCTCAGATCATCGCTCTTCAACAAACTCGTTCCTCTGCCGCTAATGCGTCAGAAGATGGTTCGCCAAGTGCAGATGCAGCACCCGACCGCACTGCGGAGGGACTTCGGGAGTTGAACACATTCTTGAGGCGCGAGAAGGAAATTACAGAGGTTCAATATGAGCTCAAGATCCAGGAAGCTAAACGTCTACAGCAGCAACTTGAATACGCTCAGTCGCAACTTGATGAAGCCAGATTGAAGCTCGACCAAGAGCGACGTTCTCATGCTGATGGTGGTCGAAGCTCGGTTGCACACAAAGATCTTATGGATAAGCTTAATGAGCTCAATCTCTTCCGCGAAAGCAGCATCACATTACGCAACGAGGCACGCCAAGCGCAGTCCCAACTCGCCGACAAAACGAAGCGGGTTGAAGAACTTATGGCGCAAATACAGCCGCTGGAAACCAAGGTTCGGGAACTTGAGCACAGCAAAGAAACGATGGAGGGTGAGATGCATTTGTTGCAGGAAGATCGTGATCGCTGGCAAAAACGCAACCAAGACATTCTCTCGAAATATAATCGCATCGACCCTGCGGAAATGGAACAATTGAAAGAAACAATCGAGACGCTGCGCAGCGAAAGAGACTCTCTTTTGGAAGGACAGCAACCATTACAAGAAAAACTTGATAGCTTAGAAACCAGTTACCAAAGCGAGAAGGCCAATTGGCAGCTCAGCCGAACGAAGTTGATTGACCAAGCTAAGGAGAGGGATCGCAAGAAAACTGCAGAAAGAGATGCTGCTATCTCGCAAAGAGATGCCCTTCAACATCAACTTACTTCTTTACAGCAGCAGCTCCAAAGTGCTATTGAAGAAAAGGAGGCAGCAGAAGCCAAGCTTGCAGCATTACAGCAAGAACTGGATACAGTCAAAATCGAGCGAGATGAGGCACTGGCAAATGCTGTTCAAGCTGCCACCACTCCCAAGATTGTTGCCGTGCCAGCACCGGAGAATACAGATGCACTTGACTCCCAGCTGGTTGAACTACGCAACGAACGTGATCAATTAGCACTAGAAAAGCAAACTCTTCAAGAACAGATAACAGCACTCCGACAACAGCTTGACACAGCTAATGCTGAACGAGACACCGCTATCAAAGATGCTGATGAGGCTCGATCACGACCAGCGGCTCAATCGACTGATACTACAATGGACGATGGGGTTGAAGAAGGGCAGATCGACGAAGTACCAAAAGCTGGACTTTCAGATGAAGAAAGAAAGGATCTGGAAGTTCGCATAGCTGCTGCCGAGGCAATTGCTAAGGACCAAGAAGAAAAGGCAAAGAAAATTGAGGAGTCGATGGAAGCGACCCTCAAGCAACGTTCCGACAAGATGAAAAATGCGTTGAACAAAAAGCTTGCCGAATCCAAAGAAGCTATGAAAACACAGCTGGAGGCTGACTTCAATTTGAAGCTCGAACAGGAGAAGCAGATCTGGCTTGCAGAGAACAAAGTCGCTGATCCAACCGTTTTGGCACCCCCGACCCCTGCCAATAAGAACCCGGATGAAATCGCCACTCCTGTTGCACCGGCAACTCCTAATAAATCTGCTGTTCCAATCGATGGCACAAATCTTAACGATGAACAAGTCCGACATCTTCTGTCCACAAATCCAACGATCAAGAGTATTCTTGCTAGTAACCTCAAGAAAAAACTCGACGCCGAAACACAGAAGCTCAAAGATGAGCAGGAAAAGATTGTGGCTGAAAAGGTTGCCGAAGCTCAAAAGAAAGCCGACGCGGCGATGGCCGACGCACAACAAAAGGCTGAACACATTCAAGCTCAAGCTGTCATCATGGCGGAGAAGAAGTCTTCCTTGAAACTTAACATGACCGAGAATAGATATAAGATGGCCAATGCTAAGATTGCAGTTGTGCAGACAGCTGCTCAAGATACCCCAGAAAAGCCCGTTGGTGAGGTGTGGGAGATTGCCAAAAACGCGAAACCCGCTCCCGCACCACCAGTTGCACCCGTAACCGCACCTATACCCACCCCCGCTGTAGTGGCACCGGCGGCTCCCTCTGCTACCACTGCAAATGTCGCACCTGCCGATTCAGGAAACACTCATTCCAGCGTTGCACCCACCATTGTCGAGAAGCCAGATGTCAAAATCGAGGGTACGAAGACTGGTCCACCTCAGGCACCATCACAGCCTCCAACTGCACCATCGACAACCAATGGAACTTCTGCATTGCCTGTCAGCAATATACCTTCCGTAAGTACGCTCCAACAATATCATTGCAACGTTTTCTAACACTTTATAGGCACCCCAGGCTGCGAACCAGTCCCGTCTACCACAAATACGTGGCGGCGCTCCTAATCGTGGAGCTGGGCGCGGGATTTATCAAGCTCGTGGAGGAGCGCCGGGAAGGGGACGAGGGAATGGACCCGGGCAACGGGGCGGAATGAATGGCGGTGCTCCAAATTTCAGCCCAACATCACAATCCGGCATGAAGAGACCTGTTCCGGATGGTGGCCAACAGGGTAATGGTGGGAAGCGTCCTCGGGGAGGAGGACAAAATTAAGTGGATTTCAAGAAAATTATTTCAGAAATGACCTCCATGTATCATATATTAGGGTTGCATAGCCATGGCATGGCATTTTTCTATGTTAGAGTGAAGAAACGGATTTGTGGGAGTTACGGAAATCATGTATGAATTAGTTACATTTTAATGACTAGCATTGAAGTCAAGATATATCAAGGGGGATAGCACAAAAGGGTATTATTGAAATTTGGCCAAATTGCTAGGTATCAACTTTTTAAGCACCTCAACTTGTCTCCCAACCATCTTTAGCTTGAGATCCTCGACGCCACTTTGATCTATCCTCCGTAACCCATGTCCGTATATGATCGTATAATCTGGGACAACCTCGTCCTCTGCTACCTCGCACATCGGTCCAACCCTACAATGCTAAACAACCCAGTCAGTATTTCCGTATATTCACCCCAGGGAATTTCCTACCTTTCCCAAAATCGCCCCCCTTCCCACTTTTGCATTTGCCTCAACGAGACAGCCTTCACCCAGCCTTTTTGCCTCGACCATAGCTCCAACCTCAATAACCACATAGTTCTCCAACACAACACCTTGGGTCTGTTCAGCAGTGGGAAAGTGCAGCATGCCGATTGAACAACGCTCGCCGATTATACATTGGCTGCCAATCGTTATGGGTGCAAAACTAGAATTTAATTTAGAGCGCGGATGCACAATACTTTGCGAATAGATAGTGATCAGATTCGTGCCGATGAGGGAAGCATGGTCCCCAATCGTGACGCTCGAGGAAAGTGATGTCGGAGGCTTGGGAGGGGGTGGTAGCATAGAAGCGCGTTTGCTGGATGACATGATGGAGATTGGATGTTTAGAAAATCCAAAGGGTTGTTGATATTTGCAGAAGCATCACTGAGGTGAAGAATGGCTTAGACAGACAGTGGGTGACTGCGGAAGCTTATTAGAAGTATAGTAAATGGCTGTTTGTACCGTACCTGAATGTATAGCAAAATGTTAGATCTTAGGAACCAGCAGGCATCAAAATATACCGCTTACTCGTACTTCCTAAAAGATCTTTGTAGATTTGGTCAACTTTTAAGGTTTTATGTGTTGACAATTTAATGAGCATACGATCATTGCTCTTGCATAAATATTGTTGTTAGCTATCGGTAATCGGACAAGCGGACAAGGCGGAGCGGGATGTTCTCGGCTATCAGTACGGTACTATAGTAGGTAATCGTACCAAAATAAAGCTTTAATCGCTCAGCCAATCAGAAATTCGTGATTTCGATGATGACTTTGAAATATTCATAGCCTCTAACATCACCATTCCGGAACTCTCCACTCTACAACTCCGCTCAATTGAGCACAATTTACATATCAAGATGTTATCGCGACATGCGCCCTCTGTAAGAGCAGTATCTACACTCTCCACCCGCATTCTACCTTCTGCCACAGCTGCCGCACGATTACCTGCGTCGGTTTCCTCAACACAACAGACTCGAGGGCTTGCCACCGTCCAAGATCCTCCACCTCCACCGAAGAAAACACAATGGGGTGGATTGAAAGATCAAGATAGGATATTTCAAAATTTATACGGGCACCATGGAGCAGATCTGAAAAGTGCGAAAAAGTATGGCGATTGGCATAAAACTAAGGAAATCATTCTCAAGGGCCATGATTGGGTAAGTCGAGCATGGTTTTATCATGTTGACGCGGGATTAATTTCTTCGAATAGATCATATCTGAGATAAAGGCATCTGGCCTGAGAGGGCGTGGTGGCGCTGGATTCCCTTCCGGCATGAAATGGGTACGTTCAATTTTTTTTCGGGAAGCAAGTTGCCCAAGTTAATTGGTGATAGTCGTTCATGAACTTCAAAGACTGGGATAAGGACAACAAACCGAGATACCTTGTGGTCAACGCAGACGAGGGCGAACCTGGAACCTGCAAAGACCGAGAAATTATGCGAAAAGATCCACACAAACTTATCGAAGGATGTCTCGTTGCTGGTAGAGCAATGAATTGCACAGCAGCATATATTTACATTCGTGGCGAATTCTATCATGAGGCGACTGTTCTACAACGTGCGATTCAAGAGGCTTATGCAGATGGATTGATCGGAAAGAACGCTTGTGGAAGTGGTTATGATTTTGATGTGTATATTCACCGTGGAATGGGAGCATACGTTTGTGGTGAAGAAACATCACTGATCGAATCCATCGAGGGTAAGCCAGGAAAGCCTCGTCTCAAGCCACCATTCCCTGCCTCAGTTGGTCTTTTTGGATGTCCGTCAACGGTGGCAAACGTCGAGACCATTGCTGTGGCACCAACCATCTGCAGAAGAGGAGGAGGGTGGTTCGCCTCATTCGGTCGAGAACGTAATGCTGGTACCAAGCTCTTCTGTATCTCTGGACACGTCAACAACCCTTGTACGGTTGAGGAAGAGATGAGTATCCCGCTTAGAGAACTCATTGATAAGCACTGCGGTGGTGTTCGTGGAGGATGGGACAATCTAAAGGCTGTTATTCCTGGAGGATCGTCTACACCTATCTTACCCAAGGATGTTTGTGATGATCAACTTATGGACTTCGATGCCCTGAAGGACAGTCAGTCAGGTCTTGGTACGGCAGCAGTCATTGTAATGGATAAGAGCACAGATGTCGTTCGTGCCATCTCGAGATTGAGTCACTTCTACCGTCACGAATCATGTGGTCAATGCACACCATGCAGAGAAGGTAGCAAGTGGACCGAGCAAATCATGAAGAGGTTCGAGAAGGGACAAGGCAGAGAACGTGAAATTGATATGTTGCAAGAACTTACAAAGCAAGTTGAGGGCCACACCATTTGCGGTATGTATAACATCTACTTTTGCACCTAACATTTATACTGATCAATATGTGTAGCACTCGGAGAGGCTTTTGCATGGCCTATACAGGGTCTCATTCGACATTTCAGACCAGAATTAGAGGCGCGTATGAAGTCGTATGCCGAACAAAACGGAGGAACGCCGTTAGCTGGTGGTTGGGATAACGATGCTTTAAAGCAAGGAAAATTGATCTCTCCTGGGCAATAGATTTGGAGAAGGTCTGGTGCATTGTTTATAGGGAAGGCTGTAAATATATTTGATTTTAAGCAAAGGTGCTTTTTTCAATGGCAAGCAAAGTTTTAGTTCATCATATCTCTCTCTAGACCTGTGATTTGGGGTGAAATATCTTCTGTTGCTTTGCTATTTGACCCCAATTTCTAACGATCGTGATATTAAACCCATGCAAGCAAAAGAATGCTAGAGTACTAGAAGAACAGGTCTAATTTTTGCCACCTCGCCATAATCTCAGTAGGACTACCCATCGACAGCACGTCCACTTCAAATGGAAAATGTATAGAAATGGGATATTCGAAGGCCTTTTGGTGCCAACCAAGCCCAGCATTCATGGGAGACCCTATTTATCGAATGTTGTAGCTAAGCGATTTCAATGCCACCTCATAATTTTTACTCCACAAAGGAAGGGCTAGGTATATTTTCCTCAACAAGCCACAAAGACACCAACTAGTACATTGGGGATTAGTTTTGAATGTATTTTCCCCCAAACCTCTCAATTACACAGCATGATATAATTACAAGCAAATCTACCTTCGTTTCCCTCGCCACTGTACCATCTATCCATACATTCGTTCGTTCATTCTTCTGCAAGGAAGGAGCTAAAACTTCCGGATCTCACGACCCCGAGATCGAGATGTCACTTCCTAGGCAAATCATCACATTTGCTTCTGATACAGGTACTGTACATACATGTGATTTTTATACTATTTTTGCCTATATTCCACCCCTAACAAAAATACCTTCACTGTTGATTGCTCGATCTTGAAAATCCCGAATGCGCATCCACGTGATATAGGCTAACAATCCTCCCTCCATCATGAAGCGGGTCTAGAGAAATCACTCCGTCTGCTACAGGCTCTATGTCAGATATTGGCATTTTATCCACGGTTACTATGGCTATTGATGAGGGGATTGGGGTTAGGAATAAGAGGAGAAGATCTAGAAGGTAGTTGGGGGTTTATGGGTTTGCATGTGGATTTGAATGTTTATTTGAAGGAGGTTATTGGTGGGTTATTGAGGGCTAGGAGTCAATTTGCTATTGGTGAGTTGGATGTTGCTTGTTTGGTTTGTTTGATTTGAGTTGTATTGGGGATTTGCTATGGGTGGATGTTTGTTCATGGCTAATTGGATGTGATGCGGAGCATAGCCAGACGGTTTCTAAGGTTTTTTCGCTTCGTGGGGTGTTTTGAGAAGGCGTGGGAGAGTTTTAGGAATGAGGAGGGGTTGCAGATGTTGATTGGGGTGGGGAAATCGACTTTCATGGGTGCTTATTTGGGACGTGAGTTTTGTTTTTCAATTGTTTCTTCATTCCTTTTTTGGGAAAGAAGTTTCTTGAAGAAGTGTGGCTGATTGATTGTTCTTGTGTAGTTGAGAGTTTGACGATTGTGAGTTTTCTTTCCGAGGGGTTTTGAGGGGTATGGGGTATTTATTATATACTAATGTAGATATGTACTAGCTGGATATGATGGGTGTATGTTCTACGCCCTGGGCTGCGATGTGTGTTTTGGAGGGAAATAAGTTTTGGTTCTATTCATTGGTCATCTCGCTCTTCGGATGTATGTGGGAGTTTTGGCATCTAGATTCAGCGAGCAAAGCTACGCCGTTAAAAGATGGAGAGAAGATACAAGAGAAGGATACGATTGCACACATGAGGAAGATGAAGAGGAGAAGAATTCAATACAAGTTCATTTCTGACGCGGCGGATCTATTTCTTCCAGGGGCGGTTACGGGTTGGTTGGTGACAGATGCTGGGATAGTAGGGTGCGCGACTTTGATTAGTACGGTGTTGAGCTCGAGGGATATATGGGAGAGGTTGCAGAATTAGATGGAGTATAGAATGATGAATGAATGTATTGAGTAATGTGTATATGTACCCCCTTGCCATGGCAGAAAATGCTATCTAAGAACTCCGTCATTGTATCTCAACAATGCACAATATAGGACACGA
>JWJA01004642.1:0-16430 GCA_000812885.1 Lanzia echinophila
TTCTTCTCTAGAGTGATAATTTCATAATCACTCGCTCCAATGAACCATTTCAATTATTCAACTTGTTGTAATTTTGTTTTGATTTGATTTTTTCACAGAGCGAGCGAAATAAATTTATTCACAAACCATTTATTTGGTTGGATAATTTGCCTTGGGCTTATTTATGAATGGCGATTAACAACGCAATCACTGCCTCACTGACCTTAGACCTTCCAGCCCTTCTTTCCGACCTCTAATAATTAAATATTTTCTTTGAGAAAAGTTCGTATCCATCCATGTCAGCCTAGAACTTAGGAATGAGCTTCAACCTTTCTACGAATATCCTTTGTCTTGCACATGGCAACGTCTATCTAGTATCATAGCCTCTATTGTTCCAAAGATGCATGCGGTTCGTGATATATTGAGGCGGCAGGATGGTCCGCCTACAAACGGAGCTCCATCAACAACAAGTGATACTCAATCTTCCACAACAACAGCATCGACACCAACTTCCACCATCCCTACGATCACTTATTCTCCTCAACCTCCTTCTCCCACTGCTACCAATGGATCTCATTCCAATTCTAATCCCAAACCAATTTATACCATTGTAAGTACAGAAGCTTGTACAATTGTAGGGTGTTGATCTGCTCATGTCTAACTAAATTTGTTACAGGCTATAATAATTAGTATTGTCGTGGTTCTAGCATTATTGTTTGCCATCTATTTAGTACGTCGAACACGAATCAAACATAAAAATCCAAAATACATACCTACAACTTTCCTGAAGAAAGCATGGGGGAAATGGGAACCGGAACCCCATCGATATCGTTTACCAGAGAACAATGATCAGCTCGAGTACATGGGAGCTGGCGGCGCCACGGGTCTATCGGGCGCACCTCCGTCATTCAACGTTGACGCTCGATCTGAAGTACAAAATGTTTCTAACCCTGAGACAACTGGAGTGGATAGGAACACTTCAGTTCGCTCGGTAATGACTTTGCCAGCTTATAATATGATCCCGGGGCAAAATGAACAAGTATTGGGAAGGGAAGGTGATCGAGGAGGTATCGATGTCGTTCTTGAATTTCCAGAAACGATTGATGAAGAAGAAGCACAACGCGAGGCAGAAATGGAGGCATTATACCAAGTCCGACTAGCAAGACGACGAGAAAATGAAGAACGAGAAGAACGGAGGCGGTTGAGAAGAGAAGCAAGGGAACGAGGTGATCATGTGGCTTTAAGAGAGCTTCAAAATCGTCCTGCAAATACAACTACTACTAGCGGTGGACCAACTGTGGATGAACTTAGACGAGAACACGAGAGAATAAAGAAAGAGCGCCAGCGCGCAGTATCTTCTGTCTCATACGGCGCCCTTGGAGTTGCGAGACATGATGGCACACGACTACGCGCGAACAGTAATGAAAGTGAACGACAGGGACTACTTGGCGGTGCGGCAGACATGGCAGCAGACACGGCAAGCGGCAATAGTTACCACAGAAGAGAGCGAAGTGGAAGCTCGGTACTGAGCATTGATTCCGTTAATTCCGACTTCCCTTCGCCTGGCTTTACACGATCTAGAGCAGAGTCCAGAACAGACAGTCCATTGCGCCGCTCTTTTGGTACCGAGGAAATAAATAACGACCACGAAGGCAGAGCCGGAAGCAGTCCCGAGATCATAGAACATGATGATTTCCCAACGAGCAGTCCACCAGAATACGAAAATATCGCATTGCATACCCCAGACACCGATGAATCGCATCACCTTACCGAACCACCTCCTGATTACATGAGTCCAGTTTTCGGAAGCAACGAAGGAAGTCTTGACAGCTCATTATTGTCAGAAAGAAGAACCAGCAGGCGCAGCGTGCATTCCGATCTGCACCCTTCGGATTCAGGTAGCTCCTCAAGACGGTCATCTCGTGGAGTGGGTGGTGTTCCCCAACTACCGAGTCTTCGCTTGGCCTCCCTTCCATCCATCCAGGTTGACCCAGGAAGCCCCGGATCCACACGGACTAACGCAGTGGAGAATGAACACGAACATGAGCATGCCCATAGATCGTAAATCATCGCATTTTGTTTTGCTGCCACGACTAACGAATCTTGGATAAATTTCTTCCGGCTGAATTTGGATCTCAAACCAACTCACACCCATACGGCATACCACTTTGTCTGTCATTAGCATCAGTTTTCTATACCCTCTCTCTTTACATAACAATATTTTTGAGCAAGGCGCTTTTGGTTGGAGTCGGAAATTGGAGTTGGGTTGTTTGTCCTGTTGTATATAAAATGAAGCAGGCTCTGCTCTTTGGCCGTGAATGGATGGAAGGAAGGAAGGAAGGAGGGAGAGAAAGGAGGCTGGCTGGGGATAATTTAATGATTGGAGTTCAAAGCATAATATACGAACATACAATCTAGTGGATAATTCTAGTGGATAGTTAAGTAAGTTAGTATGGATGAATAAAGTGGCTTTTGGATATTTTGTCAAATGTTCAATATCAGTATCTCAAGTGTATGTAGGGAAGGGCCCAAATGGATTTTGATAGAAAGGAACAAGGCAATATATACCTAGTACACACAGAGAGCATATGCACGCTTCTAATCTCAATATCCAGTCGAAATTAATTTTAATTTCACAGCATATTAATATTCAATTGTCCATCCGTATTCACTTCGGCCAGCAATACAATAGCAGTTGAACTAACTGCCTGCACCTATTCTCTCTTTAATGTATGTCGTAACCTCACTCTTTTTGTCCCCGGTGACCCTAGGTCATATTAAATGTCTGGATCCATATATCCATTTTCTAGTGACCCATGATATTTCCTTGACCTTGCAATTGTCAGTGAGTAGAGTAGGTATCTCTGAGGTCTTCTTGTGACGACTTATCTTATCTTGTCCATTTGTCTACATCTCGGGACTAGGAACTACTTTACTGTACTTGACTTTACTTGACTTGGGATTTCAACTATCAATCAATCATACACATATCAACGACTTCTCAGAGAGGACTTCACACTTCTACACCTCCAAAAAAGCAAAAGAAGAAGAAAAAAGACTCATCGTTTCGTTGTTTCACTCCGTTCTTACAATCTGTATGTATCTGAATCCGAATCCATAAAAGTGATTGAACCCCATCGAATCCATTCATAAAAGTACTAAGTACCTGCCCATAACCCCAAGAAGGGAAGGAAGAATGACCCATAAATGTAAACGTAAACGTCGTTAAAATATCATGCCAGAATCATTTGTAAACACACACATTACTATCTCTAAGCAAAGCAAACTTAGCAAAGCCAAGCCTAGAAATCTCCACCGCCGAAATCTCCTCCACCGTCACCTCCTCCAAAATCTCCACCACCATCGCCTCCTCCGTAGTCTCCTCCACCTCCATCGCCGTTGTCTTGTCCTTGCTCATAACCTTGATTGTATTCGTTTTGGTCGTGGTCGTGGATTGCACTGTTTTGATGTTAGTTTTTCTTCTTCTTTCCTTCGTTGTGTCAAACAGGAAAGAATAAGCTTACTCCTCCAAAAGCATTCCTCCAATCAACCCACCACCCAATCCCAACGCCGCTCCTCCCGCCATTCCCATTCCACCACCGCTCTTCTTCGGCGGCGCCTGCTGATATCCACCGCCATAACCACCTCCATAACCTCCCCCATAACCCCCACCATAGCCCTGCTGTGGCGGATATCCCTGTTGATACTGCGGTTGCTGTTGCGGATAATACTGCTGCTGCGGAGGTCTTCCATACTGCTGACTCGACCCCCCGCTCGACTTACCCAACAGCTTCCCCAAAAACCCACCCTTCTTCTCCCGCGGCGGTAATTCCTGTCCATATCCCTGTTGCCCACCATATCCCGGCGGCATACTGGTATTCTGATAATCCTGCATAGCGTTACCGCGCATACCAGCCGAACTGGAGGCGCCGCCAGCACGAGCATCCTCTTCGGCTTGCAGACGCGCGGCCAGAGCGGCATCTGACTCGACGGATTGGTGAGAGCTGGTGTACGGGTTGTTTTTGGTGTCGCTGGCGTAGGGGGAATTGCTAGAGCCGGGGTAGCCTGGGGGTGGGCCAGAGGGTGGTGCGTCCGACGAGGGGTCGTACACGGGCTCGGTGGGCTTCTCCCATTGCGATTTTTTGGTGTAGATGTTGACGTAGAACCTGGGTGAGGGGTTAGTGAGGGGTAATTTAATGGGAAAGAGAGTGTGGGTCGCAGCGAAGATGCGTGACGTACCATTCTTTGTATTCGGCGTTCCAGACGGCTTTGTATCCTGCTGGCACCTTGGGTGGTGGGGGACCCGATGGAGGAGCAAACTCGTCCATTTTGTTGTTTTGTTTGTGCTTGGACTATAATCGGTTCTGTAGGTTGTAAAGAAAGTGTATTTGTTATATGAGGTGTAGTTTATCGGCTTGTTTCTACAAGAAATGTAGATACAATCGTAAAGTAGATGGGGAGTATGTTGAAAGGAAATCAAGAGTCAGATTTAAATAAAATACTGGTTGAAGAGGTATGGAGAAATAGTGAATCAGTAGATGGCGAGTTACGAAGCATTACACCCGTACTTACTTGCTCAGCCACAGGTTCGTAGCTTGACAAGGATCTTGAGATGGGAAATATTGTGGGTTTACAGTAAAGGTTTGACACTGAGCATGCTAACAAGGTACTTTTCTTTGTGGCTTGTAATCCCGTAAGATGGATTACTGGATCTCAATGCTGTCGTCATACTTACTCAAATACTATTTTATGAATTTTCCATAGGATAGTAAATTTGGTTGTTAAGTGAATACTACTTTTGATTTTACTAGGTTTGACGTATATCAAGCAATTATACTCTTGAAGACCTTTGCTTCAAGCTGTCCTTGCCTTAGCCAGCTTCTGTCACTTCGCATGTTTCATACGGAACTTTCCCAGAAGTCCCTCCGTCGGGGTGTATCACCCGTTGGAACCCCCACCCCCTCCCCCCAGCAAAAATGTCACTGGATACTTACTTGACCGAACAAGAGGGGAAGTTTGTAGCAAATCTCACTGCACAGCGAGGACAATCGATTCGGAAATATTGCTCATTGTTCAGATCTCACTCAGCAATTCAGAGTTCTAAAAAATTGATTATTTGGGTTTGACTCGAGGATCCAAACATCCTATCAAATTTGAGGATTCTATTTTTCAAATCTCACTTGAAGATTCAGATCTTTAAATAGAGGATGATGCGTTGTATTATTTAAATTCAAAATGCACAGCTGTTGGATGGAGTTCTGTATCTATGATCATGGTATCATCCTGACACTGGGTATTTTCAGTCCACTTTCCTAAGTCTTCCCAGACTCTTCCTATCATACAACCATACCATCCAGTCCTCGATCAACAGTATACAAATTATCCCTGTGCCCATAATTGTCCCAAACAAATGCGAACTCTTAGAGTGCGATGGTTGTGTGCTATTCCTTCAACGCCGGATGAACTTCACGCAAATGATGATTCTTTAGGTGCTTCCTTTAACAACATCCTCCACTGCTTGCTGGCTTTTCCGTGAGGGTGAGATTCGTTTTAGCACCAAAAGCTCCAGGTCCCTTTACTCCTGACTTCCTGTCGTTTAGATCGTATTTTCCGGCCTCGATGTTCATGTATATCCTTTCTGCCACCCTACAGAATGCATTCTCAACACCCTGACCACTTTTCGCACTGGTCTCGACGTATTCCAGAACCCCATTTCGCTTCACCCATTCCTCCGCTTCCTCCTTTGTAACTTCCCGTTTGTTCTCTTCTCCTTCGGCAAGATCAGTCTTGTTTCCAACGAGGATTATAACAATATCGGGCTCGGCAATTTGACGCAGGTCGTTCAACCAGTCCGTGGCATGATCGAAAGTCGCCCGTCGTGAGATATCAAACACAAGCAAAGCGCCAGAAGCTGCACGGAAGTAACTTCTAGTTAAAGCTTTATAAGTCTCTTGTCCCGCTGTATCCCATAAACTGAGCTTCATATATTTCTGTGGAATTTCTGGTTCGTCGGAGGCAGGTCTAGGTATATTGGGTTCATCACCCAAAGTTCTAGATATCGGTTTGAATCCTTCTGAATTTGGTGGGCCAACGGGAACTATTCTCGATCCAAACTCAACCCCTATTGTAACATCGTGATGAGGTGAAAATCGACCTTCGCAGAGACGAACGGTGAGTGAGGATTTGCCGGTTGCACTATCACCTATGCAAACTAATTTGGCAATGTAGTTCCATGATACCGAGGACATTAAGTTGATGGTGGGGGGAAAAGAAGGATTACAAGTTTCGTAAGTCTTTATGGAAGCTTGAGAAGGTAAATATGGAGAGTAATTAGTATTTGAATTCAAAAAGTATGGTGTTAAAAAATAATCTCAAGGTTGTGGTTGGAGATGGTATTCCTTCGAGTACTACTACCTTAACCCGCAAAAAAAAAAGCTCCATGCGCGCTAGCGGGAGGGAGCAGTAACCTTCCCTTCCACCTGTTCCAAGTTCCTAGTATTACCTAATCACTTTCAAAGTCACAACTCGTATCATATCAGATCTTGGATAAGAGCCTCTACAATTTTTGAATCAATTGAGTTTAATAAGTTAGGCTTGGGCAATGAATTGTTTTGAATCTGAAGGGGGAGAGGCTTGAATTATGATAGATCACAATAATAAGTATTTGGAGTTGGTTCATGAATTTTTACCAATACAGGTACCGGCGGTAGTTCTACATCCACTATGGATCTGCAAGCATAAAAATTGTTTATCTTATAGTAAAGTACCCCATTCGGTAGTATCTGTCTGTGCCTTGAGTTTTCCTTATCGAAGGATCTAGTACAAGGCCAACATAAAAGATATGGGGCGCTTTAGGCGGCTTAAGGCGGTGAACAAAGACGGAGTACAGCTTTATTAGGCACCCCGGAATCAAAGTGGAAAAGAAAATCTATCACAATTACTAGGAAGATAGACATTAATTTATACGTGCAGTACAGTACAGTTAAGTTGATGAGTTGAGTTGAAAGACAAAAACATATATCTTCCTTCCTGGCACTTCTCCCTATATTAATAACTTGGCTGAATTCTCTCACACCTTTTACCTGCTACTTATTACCCGTTATTCTCTTCCTACTACAGTACTACTACTACTACTACTACTACTACTACTCGTATGGTTACTACCTACTACTACTGTATACTATGATTCGAAAATGTTAAGGATCCCTTCACTAAATTAAAACCAAAGGCATTGTTTTCTTACAACAAAAACAAAGCAATACCCAATACCATACCATATCATTTATTTATTAATAAATAATTTCATTCATCCCTTCATTATTGATCCATTCGTTCGTTCATTCATTCATTTTACCTTGTGATTTCATTGATTCACCCTCCATCACCGGTACTCCGTTCTATCTATTATTCTGACTCGTCCAGGGAACCAAGCAAATGACTGACTGATAATCTCACGGTACCAACTCTTCTTCTCTAGAGTGATAATTTTATGGTCATACAACAACCGTTGGATAAGTCTTGATTATACACTTCTTCAGATAATCGTTTTAAAGAAATCACAAGCTCAGAAAGCATTCACCAGTTTATTCTCATACGGTGATCACTTACAATACTTTCTACTGCAGCAGGATACCTAGTTGGCTTAGGTTGGTACTTGTACTGATCTTGATCGCCTGCACTTCGCAAACTTTGACCCACTCCACTCCATTCGAGACGAGTCGACTGGGCAAGATAACATAGCCAAACCAACCATAATCTATTTACCTTATCGACCCTTCTTCAAACAACTGGCAGTATTTCACATCACCCCCGATTATTGAGATTGAGGGCCGAAGATGTTCTCGGAATGTGAGTAAAAATTGCATATTGATTTTCCATTGTTCATTGTTCTAATCACTATATTTATAGATGCTTCACGGTTCTTAGCCCAATCCCAGTCAAGATTCTCGAATTTCGTTCAACAGGATAATGAGACAACCCCTACGAGAACCCCTCACGATAGGCATCAACGATCACAACCTTTACGGGGCTCAAGGTATACACAAAGACTCGGTAACCCGTATCAGTCTTCGCATCTACCAAACTTTGCTTTTACCTCCCGATACTCCCAGGCACCACAGGATGCCCCCTTGTTCCATAGCGCCTTAGATGAGTTTCGAGAAGAGGATGATGAGGAAGAGCGAGAACGGGAGACTGCAGATTTTTTTGCCTTGCAAAGATCACGAAGAGTGTTTGCGCCTGCCAGATTAGAGGAAAGCTCGGAAACAGAGAGGGATGGCAGTGATATAATGGAACAGAGTAAAGATGAAGATGGTAGATCTGTTGACGATCGGGGGAGGCCGAGTCGCGGCATTAAGAGTAGCTGGAACGGTGGTGTGCGTTCTACGAGGGACAGGGGGCGGATGCCAGCAACTGTTGGAGAAGAGGGCGAAGATGATCGACCGAGTAGCCAGGGAAGCGACGACAAGGGTAAAGGAAGGATGGTTGAAGTTGGATTAGAGTCTACAATTGCCGATAGCGAACCCCCGAGTGAGATCGCATACGAAATGCCCGGTGACGACGATCCACCCGCATTCCAACAATTCCGATCAGCGCCGAGATCAGGACCGATACGGCTAGGCGACGATGCGAACAGGGGGGCGGGGAGAGATATCGAATCCCAGTTGGCCCCAGGTCCTAGATATCCTGCACCACCAAGCGAAACAGAAACCGTTCCTGCAACCGTGGCGACTACCCTTGGGGACGGTCCAAAGCATGATATCTTCTGGGGGTCTTTGTTCCTAATATGCTTGGGTGCACTTTTTGCAACATTCTTTCTGATATTCCTTCATACATCCACGCCGGACAAAGTCCTTGGTGATACCATTTATACCACTTTGCGTTCTTCGTTCCACTTGTTTGCTGTAGACACTCTGGCAGCGATTATCGTATCTTTCATTTGGATGGCATTACAGCGATCTTTCGTTCGGCCGTTAGTATACTTAATCGTTCTTGCAGTGCCTGTGGTATTGTTTTCATTTTCATTGTATCCCATGATCTCGAGTATGAAAGGAACTTCGGATCGAACCAGTGTACAGGATAGAGCGATGCGATGGTTGTCATTCATACCAGGAGCTTTGGCTTTACTTTGGCTATACACCATTTATAGGGGCAGACAATCCTTGTCGAAAGCAGTCAGCATTCTCGAGTTTGCCTCGAGGATCCTCGCTGCCAATCCAGCACTTCTTGGATTAGGATTTGGTACATTACTTGCTGTCGTTGTATGGACGTGGGTATGGTTGGGGATGTTTACGAGGGTATTTCTGGGTGGCCACTTCTCAAAGTCAGGTCTCAGTTTTATCATCGATGTTACGACTTGGTGGCTTGGTGTATTCTTTGTGCTAATGTACATCTGGGTTTTATCCGTCATTGGTGGTATCCAACGCACTACTACAGCCGCCACAGTGTCACAGTGGTACTTTCACCGCAACGTGGAGCCCGGTCCTGATTCCCGTGAAGTTGTTAGAGCAGCATTCTATCACTCTATCAATACAATTTTCGGTACAATCAGCCTCTCCACATTGTTGGCACTGTTGGTTCGGCTACCTCTCCTCGTCTTTCCACGCAGATTGGTTACTGCCGTATCCATCGTCGTGTATTCGTTTGTGCCTACACCAGTTGCGGCTCTATTAAACCCCCTCACTCTTACATACGCCGCCATACACTCGCAACCGTTACAAATCTCAGCACGAGGTTTGAGCCAAATGACATTCCTCACCCCGCAAGCACCGACCACGACGCTCACGCCTAGATCATTCTCCTCTCGGACCCATGGCACTACGCCGCTATTGCCATATCGCTTAGCCAAATTGTTGCTTCATGCAACTCGTGTCATTATGGCAATGGCACTTGGTTTCGGAGGTTGGGTAGCAACTGCTCGTCAATTGTCCATACGCATGCCAGAGGGTACTGGTCTCAAGGGTAGCGCGTACGCATATGTCGTCGGAATAGTAGCTGGGTTCATCGGATGGGGCGTATTAGGGGCTATGGAAAGAGTATTAAGTAGCATCGTTGATGCAAGTGTTGTATGCTGGGGTAGCGAGAAGGGAATGGTGGGCGGGGGCGCATACTGCCTAGAGGCCGGTTATTTATTCGGAGATGCGAGGGAGTGAAGGTTGAAATGAAGATCAGGGAATTTGTATATTGAATGGGTTGGCGCATGGAGCACGGCATGAATGAATGGCATGACTTATATGACATGACAGGATATGGTCGTGGACTGGGCATTTTAGGGGTAGCGGGGAGACATAGCGAGCGTTTGTTTAATTTACCTATATCACATAACCTTATATTCATAACACAAAACTTCCAGACTGTTAATTACATCCGAACATGGTTTCAGTGCTCACATGTCTAGACTTGTACGTGTAGAGACTAGACTCATCTAGTACTCAAGGCATCCCGGACGTATCATAGCGTCCCGTAGTGCGATCTAAGGCGTTTCTGAAACGGGTAATATTACCCACACGTTACCTATCCAACAAGGCTTAAATCAAAGATTGATTTAGACTCAGACATGAAAAAGAAGCTTCAACCGCCCTCAGCGAAGCTTTCTTCTTTTCCAAAACATTAACACATTTTGCCATCCATCCACCCATCAATCAATTTCATCACCCTTTTCTCTCATTTTATCGATCTCCTCATACCAACAACTTTGCTTATCTCAATCTGATACTTCATCTACAAATCGAACCCCACAAGTACACAAACACATGCCAATGTCCCTCTACACCTGCCTCGGTTGTACAGACCCCATCCGCCCCGACAAAGCCCGCATAAAGTGTTCCATCTGCACACCCGCATACGACCTCTGCGCGAACTGTTTCGTCATCAACCAATTCTCACCTCCCACCAGCTCATCCAACCCAACGCCATACTCTTTCCAACAAATCACCCACGTCGCCACGCACCCGACGCAAATCTTCAAAAAATCAGGAACCACCATCCCCGCGGTGCCACCACCCTTTCCCCCTCGACCTGTTCCCCTGATCCCCCAAGCCAACGCCGCAACAGTAGCGCAGATTGAAATCCCCACGGCTAACTGGGCCGCGCTGTGGGATATCGTGAAGCCCAAGGCGGGCAAGAAGAGAGAGGAGAAGAAGAGTGAGGAGTTTTTTAATGGCATGCGTGATAGGGGCGCGAATGAGTTTGAGACGGTCATGACTACCAGTGGTTTGAGGCCCACGTTGCCTCCGAGACCGGGTACGTTTGGGGAGATGAGTACCATGCCTAGGGAGTGGAGTGCTTTCTTTGGGGGCAAGGATGATCAGGAACAGTTGGAGATTTTTCAGCTGCTGATGGCGGAGATTTTTAGGTTGTTGGATGTGGAAAGGACGGGGTATCTTAGTCCGGAGGTTTGGTCCGCGTATCTGGATATGCAAGGTGTGCCGATGATGGAGAATGTTTGTATGTTTTGATTGTCCTACTATTTATTGGTGTTTGGGGGGTTGGGATTGGATGGGTCAAGATAAAATGCTAATGGTATTGAATAGGGCAAAAGACACTTCACGCAGGAGGTGGTATACAGAATCAAGAGATAGCGGATCTTGAGCTTGGCATCTTCTACAAAACGAACGAAATCCAGCATATTCTCACAGTACGCAATCGAACCGGTCTAACTCCCAGCACCGAAGAAGTGCAATCAATGAGCCCAAGGAGTCCCTCCCTGGCGGGTGATAGAATCAGAAGGTCGATATCTCTAGGTGCGAATATGCCCCTATTAACACAGAAGGGATTCACTGATGTCAATGCGTTGAGTTTGATGGAGAAGCCGGATGAAGGATGGTTGCGGCTGGTGGGTGTCGTTTCGAATTATGGCATTTGGAAAGGCTTGGGGGATTTGCCGAGGAGTTGTTTGCCCGAGAAGGGAAGGGGAAAGGTTAATAGGAAGAGTTGGCTGGAGATGAGTTTGGAGGTGGAGAAGGGGGAGAAGCAAATTTTGGAGGAGTTAGAGAGGGAGGTGGCTAGAGAGAAGACACGTAATTCGGAGGTGACGGTTGAGGAGGTTAAGAACGAGAATGAGGTCAAGAGTGAGGAGAAGGTTGAGGAACAGGTAAAGGTCGAGGAGTCATTGGAAGGTGAACAAGTAAAGGCCGAAGAACCGAAGAATGAGAAAACGGGAGAAGAAACCAAAAAGGGCAAGAAGAAGAAGAACAAGGGAAAGAAGAAGGAGCATGCCGAAGAAGAGAAGGGTGAGGATGGAATCGTCTTCGATGTTGCTGATGGGGAGAGGTTACTGGAGGAAAAGATGAATACCACACCGACAATATCCGACAAATCAGAGAATGTACAAGTGGACAGCATTACCAATAGCAATACGGTGTCCAACGAGGATCAATAGGTACTAAATTCTAATCTAGTATATCCTCACTTCTACCCACTCTAGCTAATTACTATTTTGCAACAATCGTGCAATCAAGTACAATATAGGGATCCATAAAATCCATACATAATATTATCATGTGTTATCACTACCGAAATGATACCAACAGGATGAAGTAAGTGGATGATCGGTAGCTGATGCCTTTGGATAAGAGACATGATATGCTGTAATAAATTTGGAAAGTAAACAATACATTACTTGACTGCCGTGAAAAGAAACACTTACCGAAGTATCGATTCAGTGATCACTGACTATGGAAAGTCAATAGCGCAGTCGAATAGCTCCATCGTTGAATCAAGTGCAGTCATAGCAACACCCTCACTAATGGAGGGGTAGTCCTTAGAAGGCAGATAAATACCGTAGCCAGTGACCGAGGTTCACAAGATAGCGAGCAACCCCTAAGATTGGATCAAGATAAAGAGTGTTTGTTGGAGGTAAATGGATCGTCACCGCTAGCATCTATAGATCCGCCAATCTAATCTAATCCAATCCAATCCAATCCAATCTAATCTAACGCACGCAGCTCAGCTCGGCTTTTATCATCGCAACTATAGGATAGATACCGTACTACGGTAATACTAATCCAGTATATTTTACGATGAAATATGAAAGAATGAGCATGCCTGCGTGCGGCAAAACTCCCGAAGCTAGAAAGTCCGTCCCTCCCTGGGAATAATACCCTGTATGTAGAACAGGCACTTGAAATTCCCCAATCAGTAATTGATATCGAATCAAATCATTCCACTCGGAATACCGCTTTAAGATTTACCCAGGTAGGAAAGAAAAGTACGGAGTAAAGCAAAGTATTATTAACATAAAATACAAGTATGTGGATACCCAAACTCACAATCCAGAAAACAAACGCATCCACCGTCGAAACAAAAGTGCTTTGTACAGTAATAATATGGGTACGAAAAGTCCAAGTACTATACTATACCCAGCAAGATGGATCTCATGGAAATTACTCTTCGGACCGAGCTTGGGTCCCGATAGATTAGGGTTTCGATGGCGATGGATGAATGTCGATTTGAAGCAAGCGAGCAAGTTAGTTGGTTAGTTTGCTTGGCCTACGCAACGGTTCGTCGTATCATAGTGATGTGAAGTACCGGTAATCTCACGGAGATTTTGAAAGGAATGAGAGGGAAGAGAAGGTAGGTGTGTGTGTTGTTTGAAGATTGGATTATTGATATGTATGGAAACAGAAACGGTTATCGGGATATTAGGTGCCAAGTTCATACGCCATATGGCAACTAAAAGCTTAACTTGAAACTTTTTTGCCGGATGTTTACTTAACTTTATATTTTTCCTTGGGCTACTAGTTAGGGCGCCTGGTGTGGGTGCGTGGGTGGGTGGATTTTCACTGACTGACTCGATGTTGTGCATTTTTGGGCTATTCATGTATCATTAGGGAGAAGGCACCACTGTACTCGGTGGATAAATGGGTATACAATATGGGTAATTCTAAAACTGGCCGTTTCGAGAATGGAAAGGCTGTAGATTTTGGGAAAGTAAAACTCGGCATGTAGAACGAGATGTCGAAAGTGGTTTAGCTTGTAAATCACGTGGTTCGGATCCTAAAATTTTAGTCAAGATCAGCCAGGCTGTCACGGCGCATCTGTAGGGCAAGAAAGATTGACTTCATCAAAATACGACCGTGGTTGATAAGGCTTTTCCTTACCCTTTTTGGAAAATTGTGGCATCTAGTTATTATGGAAGGCTGGTAAGCATGATTTCGCTGTCGTAAGTATTGATGAATAGGTGCATGAATTTTGATGAAATGTTTCTAATGTTTTTACATTTTTAACAGAATGGACGAAGATGCCAACGCTTTTGTCTCATCGACGATGTATAGATGAGTTGCGAGGATATTCAAATCGAAATTTATTTGAAATACTTCTATATTTGTTCTTTACGCATCGATGCATTGCATAATAAGTGGTGCCTATTGTGATTGAAGAAAATATTGTGGAAAAGAAGGAACGAGCTAGCCGAAGGTTCATGAGCAGAACTTTCATCCTGCGTCTCAGGCTGCAGCCTGTAGGCCCCGGAGTTTCTACGAGTAGAACTCAACTCGATAACCATTTCAAACCCTTCAACTAATATGATGGTGCTTGGCAGGGGAGATAGATATGCACTTTTGCAATGCATTGTACGAACGTCGGTGTTGACTTCGGACGACATTTCGGCCAACTACAACTTGCCATGGTAGAAAGACAGATATCGTGCCTTTTCCCGAGCTACCCTGGATTTCATTGCATTGATGCGGTCAACATTTGACCCAGTTCTATGAATTTTCACCATGGTTGCCGCGATAACGTCTGCTGTGTTGATTCCCTACTGGATAGTCAGCATACGACCCTGATGCAGCCATCAAAAGATCAATGTTGAGTCTTGACAGTCTCATTTTCACATGCAGGTATCAGTATTCAGCATGCACTACCGTAGTTGGCCCAACTGCGTGTCTCAATAATCCCATCATTGCTTGTCTCCGAGTGGAGAATGATGACCTCGTTTCCGGACGATTGGTTCAGTATTCGTATCTGGCCGAAAGAAACGGCGGTTAGATGGTTTCGTGAGATGCGATTCATTCATTCATCTCATCTACCATTCATGAGTAGGTTGGCCGCAAAATCTGTTTCCACGCCTATTATTACTAGTCTACTACATGTAGGGGTTTTTTTATGATCCTTAATTAGACTTAGCCTACTTCCTGGTCTCCCAAAAGATGATGTTATATCTAATTTACGATTAATTACCGTGGTTACAAGAAAGAGCAAATTGATTGGCTTCGGCGTTTCGAATTGTATGAAGCTACGATATCAGAAGATTGAAAAGTGCAGGCTTTAGAAAGGCTGTTTGGATATTCATGACTTGGAGTGGGGCCGAGTGTTGGAAAGATGCAAGCGGTCTGGCTGTGAAGTGTTATGTTAAGTAAGCATAGCCTCTTACTGTACTCTTTTTATGAGCTACCGATATTTCTACTGGGCTGAGGATGGAAGGAAGCACCGCCCAAATGCCCACCCACAGCAAAGGAAGGAAAATAAAATAAGGATCCCTGGCCGGGTTCATCACAAGCGAAACATACTAAATTCGTGATATTTGTGGGAACTTGAGAAGTTATGACGTACGTTGTGCTAATTTTTATGGAAATTTTCTTCATCAAAATTACTTATCGGGATTTGGATTCGGTTTTAATATTTTGGATTGCATGTTGTTGTTGTTGTTGGATTGCATGTCAAACCTGGAAAGAAAACCAGATTAGGCCTTGTAAATGTCAATCGAGTATCTAGTATCTACCTACCTACTTCATACCTCTCAAGGTGAGAATTGTGCTGTTCGGTTTGATCAGCTATCTATCTCTATTCGAATCTTGCTTCTTGCTTTTTCGATCATGGGCGGATCTACATGTACAACGGGCGGGATGGATGGACCCTACATGCTCTACGTATCTTCTCATATTTTCACTGTACGGTAGACATATTCTTTGATTTTCAACTAGTTCTACTGTATTGGATGATTGGTAAAAGGATCATCTGTTATTATTTCCTTTAAATTTACGAAATATCCAACTTAGGTAAGTAACAGTTCCGTTTTATTTTCTCACATGTACCCAGTTGGGAATCAGTTAGGAGTTAAAGGATGCGGGAATAATAATGAATGCGAAGAGAAGCCGGAAGGATAAGCGGTATAAGCGGACCCCCAACCAAACTTGGTGAGGGCTAACCTGGTTTTTTTGCTGTGCTGGTTGCTGGACCCTGAGTATTCTGAATACCCTGAAATACCCTGAATATTCGTACTTAGCCTCGCTTTTGAAGTAACATAGGTTTAGTTAAGTGGATCATTCTTGATAAGATGGTACACAGATGGCATCGGTAAACCCAGTAAAGAAAGCTTTTTGATATTTCTTCAATTCAATTTATTCTTTGAAATTTATTAACAAATTTATATTTTTAAATTTTTATACTATTGTTTTGTATCAAAATTCTTACTTTATTTATTTATTTATCTATTTATTTCTTAATTCGTATAT
>JWJA01004643.1:0-16225 GCA_000812885.1 Lanzia echinophila
TTATCCTTCTTGGTACTCTGGCTGTAGGTTACACATTACCCCCGTGAGCTGTTACTTGAGATGTGCTAACAATGCGTGTAGCTATTGCGGATAATGAGTGGCTTATTGGTGAAGATAAGGCCTTGAGCCCGAAGAAATACTTTATTATCATTACTGCACTTTTTGGAAACGGCCAATCTACCGTGAGTCCATCCCCCTCTCTCTCCCTCCATTTCCCACCTCATCTCTCATTCTAATCACACCGATAGTCCCCCTCCAACAGCAACATAAGCCCCTTTCCCAACGTGACCTTCTATGACAACGTGCGGGCACAACACACCCTAATAACCAAGCACCTGAACATTACCCACGCGCGAGCCGTTCTCGGCTGGAGCATGGGAGCCGGACAAGCATATCAATGGGCCACCAGTTACCCCGATTTCATGGACATCTGTGTGCCGTTTTGTGGGAGCGCAAAGACGGCGGAACATAATCAGGTGATGTTGGAGGGCATTAAGAGCGCGTTGTTGGCTGCTAAGGGTGTGAAGAGTCTGGGTGTTAGTGCTGGTGCGAGTGAAGATGTGAGGGTTTGGGGACCGGAGGAGAGGGAAACGGGATTGAAAGCTTTTGGAAGGGGTTATGCGGGTTGGGGGTTTAGTCAGGTTTGTGTTTTGTCTTGTTTTCTGTTCCACTCCATCTGCGTCGTGTTTTGTCTGAATGCATATGCGAATGCTAATCACAATCCGATGGAGTAGGCATTTTACCGGGAAAAGCTCTACCAGAGTGCTCTCGGCTTCAAAGATCTCGAGGATTTCATGCAGAATTTCTGGGAAGCTTGGGCACTATCCAAGGACCCCGAGAACCTCCTCGTCATGATTCACACCTGGCAAGCCGGTGACTGCTCAAACCAAGAACCCTACAACGGCGATATCAAAGCCGCCATGCAAGCCATCAAAGCCAAAATGCTTGTTTTGCCTGCCAAAACCGATTTGTACTTTCCGTATGTCTCATTTCTTTGCGCACATTATCTTGTGTCTCTTTTGCGATATGCTACTTACACTGAGAAAACAGACCAGAAGACTCGGAAATCGAGGTCGCGATGATGAGGGATGGGATTGGAAAATGTGAAGTCTTTCCTAGTATATGGGGACATTGGGCTGGAGGACCGGGCGA
Organism: Lanzia echinophila; assembly: GCA_000812885.1. Classification (NCBI taxonomy): domain Eukaryota; kingdom Fungi; phylum Ascomycota; class Leotiomycetes; order Helotiales; family Rutstroemiaceae; genus Lanzia; species Lanzia echinophila. The sequence goes on from JWJA01004643.1 coordinate 1,153, forward strand.
TTCGAAAGAGGATGTTAAGTGGCTGGATGATAAGTTGAGGGAGGTTGGCCTCTGAAATTCCTTAAGCTGCATATGTGCTCATGAAACATCGTCAACGTTTGCATAAATAATAGCAAGACACAGGACCTCACAAACATGCCTTCCAATTATTTTGTCTTGTTCAAGTTTCACCTGGTATTCATATGATGGGGGGTTTTTTACAATAGGGCTCTCAATGGCCACGTTGGTTGAAGTCAAAACGGAAGCTCAATTATCGGTGCAGCTACTAGCAATGTGAAGTTCCAAATCCTTTTTCTATACTTGTATCATCCATGGTACATACCAATCCCTACTTTGCCTTCATATTCCGGTTTCAAACCTAGATATCCATTTTCCAAAACTCACCAATTCTTCCAATGAGCTCTCAAATCTCTTACTGATCCGCACTTGAATGGATGCCCATTTTCCATTTTCACATTGGTATTCATTGCCTTTCGTTCTCATCCTAATCTCATCCCTTCCTCCGTGTTCTCATCCTATCCTTCTCGGCTACTTTCGTATTCATCATATTCCATCTAGCCCAATTCCTTTCATCCCATTCACCTCTCATCCCATCTCAAATCTCTTATTCATTCCACCCCAATCCAACCTATTCCACCCAATAACGTCTCCGATAATCCCACAACTACACCCATGAAGTTCAGTGCAACTTAATGCACCATCCTCCTTCTTAAAGCTCACTCCCAATCCAACACTCAATCTAGCTGCCATATATAATCCAGCAGTTGCAGTCCATAGATAAATACAAATCAACAGTTAGGTAAGTAGGTGTTGTATGGATTGGATACTTTCTGTGGAGGAGGGGCGGTGGTCTATGTCTTTAATTCTTCATGGGGAGCGGGGTAATTACACCCAGTCAGTGGACGGGATGGAGGGTATATGTGCATGAAAGAGTAATGCGTGTCAATCTCGGCACCGGTAATTTATTATATGCTCGGTCTTAAGGAAACAAGGCGGAGGTACAGTAGTGTATAGATAAATGGATGGATGTTAGACTACAAATATCATGCACAATATTTGCAATGTCAATAGCAAAGATATTTATTTAATTATTTAATTTACTATAGATATACATGATAAACCACATCTCTAGTAGCTCTAACAATGGCCTATCCCAAATCCGCCAATGCGCTAACCATCCATGAGATAAGCCCATGTCCACGATCCTGCCAGCTACAACGCCAATGCCCAAGCCCATCCATGATGCAAGCCCATCCCATCCCAGTCCATAACCTAACGCCCAATAGCCAACCCGCTGTTACCGCCATCTATTAGCAGCTAGCTCCAGCCTTTATCCCTCCTCGACTCTATGCATATACTACCGTTCCCGGTCTCGATACCACGTACTCGCACCCTAAATGTACAAGCGCTTCGTGCGCCAACAACTGTCTCAATATAATGTCTGTCGGCTCCTCTACATCCGAAAAGGTATCTTTAACATGAATTACCACAATCACGATCCCACGCAATAGATTCAATCCCACCCCAGTATCATCCAGAAGCGCCGGATCATAATCCGACTCATCCTCTTTCTCCGGTCGCTCTAATAGATGTGCTTCTCGAGGGATCTTTTCTCCATGTTTCCTCTTTCTCCCTCCGTTTCCGCCAACCCCTCCCCCAGTTTGACCATCTCGGATTTTCCTTACTTCGCTGGCAAACTTTGATAATTCCGCAATGAGGGATCGGGGTTTCAGGTGTCCGTACAATCGCGAATCGCGTACGTCGTCAGTTGATGAACACTCGATGAAGACGGCCTTCAGTCTTCCCGTTACGACTTTGCGAGCAGCTTCAGTCCATACTGGCCGATTACGTGGCCAGTATGAAACAGAGTCCGCTTCGACGTCTCCCCAAATTAAGACTTCACGATTAGTGGCCGTGTCGCAAATGAAGAACGCAGAACTATTGTATACGCATTGATTGATTGCGTTGCAAGATATTTGATTTTGAGTGTCTATTGGCAGGAATCGGGCTTCGACCTCTGGTGAAGTGTTCCTGTAAGTTGGTGGACTCCTGGCCGGAGTTGAACCGGCTTTGCCATGACTGACTCTTATGGCCTTCACGCTCAACCCTTCGCAGATCTCGACGTATCCTGGCGGATTAGTACCAAGAAATGCCGGCCCACCCGATATTAGTCTCAAAAACGTGACCAGTCCATGACCGTTGTTCTCGTCGGTCAAATTCGGCCAAATAATATCATTGAAAACATGATTCTTTAGTGATTCAATTGTAGATTCTAAGCCTGCAATACGTTTTGGTCTTGGGCATGCATTCGCAGTAGCGATAATAAGGCCCTAATCATCAGAGAGTCAGTGATTGTCTGTTATGCATACCTACAATAGGAATAAAAGTAAAATACATCAAAGATATAAACCACACTCAAAGTATCAAGATATTTTTTATAACCGATTTTATTTGATCAATGTTCAATACTAAGGTAATATGAGCCCCTAGTGCACAAGTCTCCACCCAGTATGTGATGCTGAAAGCTACCGAACAGAAAACACGCGAACGGAGGAGGGAGTGGAATAGAATAAACCATAGAACGGGGTATACTCACAGAGATATGATCAAGATGCGGATGCGTTATGAGGTATGCACCGATCAGATCATTTGATATGTGGCTCGCATTGGCCTTGGGAGAAGTATAAGGAAGTGTAAGGCCGTCGAAAACTCCATGGTCAAACGTAAGAGGGGGTTTTATACCCGGGTACTTATCGATTATGCTGTGTATGGCTGATAAATGAACACCGGCATCTACAGCCAGTAATGATCCTTTGCTCCATTTTGTGGCCATTGACCGCACGAGGAGAGCAGTGCAGTTTGCCTCCAGAGGTCCACCGCCGGATCCCTACAATAATCACTGTTAGCTTGGCATCCAACATCACCATCCATTTTCTCGAGGTCCCTTATGCTCCGGCGTAAAACCTAAATACCAAAGCTTCCAATGTCAATCCTGTCCCCCAATATATCCCAAAATAGCAATTGGGCACGTGGCACACCTCAACCAGGAAGTTCCCACATACAGAAAATTTTCTCAAAAGCCATATAGAGGAAGGGGCTGATGTATCTTCATTTGATTTTGAGAAGAGGCTGCAAACCAAGTAGAATTGCATCCGCAGTCCAACTCATACCAACCCCACAAAGTCTATTCATCTGATGTAAAGTACCCCGCCAAATACCTAGGTAAAGCCCGACTCGCATTACGGAACCCAACAAAAATACCTGCAACCTTGTACTACAAGTAAGCAATTAAGATGTACTTACTAATATAATAACCTGTATAGCAGCAGGAACCTTCCCTTGGTCTGTCATCTCTCTTTCCGATATATTCTATACCACCTTTCTCTTTTCGTGGGGGAAAGGGGAGGTGGAGTGGGAAGGTTTTATAAATTATCGACGTCGACTGTCGAAATTGGGTATTGAAGACGTAAGAAAAATATCGCTGTAACAAATTTCAATTGAAAGATTTAAAAGAATTAAAAGGGAAGTGGCGACTTAAGTTTTGCTGCACTGCGGTTCGCTTTCTCAATTGATTGATTGATTGATTGATTGATCCTTGTGTAACTGATATACTGATACTGTACGTGATACTGTACGCCAGTATATTAGAAATTAGAAAGAGTCATTTACTTGCAATGAATGATTCACTCGTGATATTATGGGGGTCGAGATTGATTAGATGGTTGAGAGAAAATAATTGACATATAAATTGAATTTCTTTTCAATTTGAATGAATGAGGCTTTGTTAAAAAAAGAAAACAAGGTGAACAAAGGTACTGACTGTTACTTCTAGAATGAAGAAACTTTTCCGTTTCCGTTATATGGGTGGCTTGTAGTTTTATGTTAGGACAAAGAATCCTTGAAGTCGGCTGGCTGGCTGGCTGGCTGGCTGACTGGCTGACTTGATATTTCTGGGGAAAACCTCCTAAAATGACAAGCATCACATCTCCTGATGCAAAGATCCACCCAATTGTTTAAAAATATTGTATGCAATTTGTCTATTCGATATATACTCATTTATTGAGCAAATTTCGAACAAGTGAATTTCTGGCATATTAAGTATTCCAAAGAATTTTGAAATATTTGATGTAGTCGGTGTGTTAAGAAGACTCAATTTCATCGCCTTGAAAAGTAGAATTACAGTTATAACAAAAAAGGTCACATGCAGATAGGTAAATGGAGTCATATAGCATCGAGTTTGATTATAATCTATTCTCATGTCATTATCGAATTTTGAAGCTTTTGTCTTGTTTCAAGAACTAATCGTAAATCCCAAGCACTCATCAATTCTCGTGCCACATCCCACATCCCACATCCCAAGAAATAAAGCACCTCACGCCATCCATAAAACCCCTTCATCCAGTAATCAAAACAAAAACCAAGAGGAAGAGAACAACTCCCACTATGATTTCTATAATTGTAAACCGCCATTGCGTCTATCATCCATCCATCCACTTTTCGGACCCCATACTCTACTGATTTGCACGATTATAATTCATTATAGTATCTTTCCAACTATCGTCTTCTTCATCAGTGTTGTGAACCCGTAGCCCACCTCGATCTTGTTGACTCGGTGAACTCCATCGATCATTTCCATCATGAAGTTCCACCGAGGGCACCGCCACGGCTGGCTTGGGCCCAACTTTTGGGGGAGAAGCTTCTTGGGAACCGAAACCAGGAACTTCAAAATCTGGATATGGATTGTCAAAGCTCAACGGCGGGCTGCTGAAGTTGTCGCTTGGCAGTTCATATTGATTGTTGGGATTCGCGGTTGATGCGTCATCATTTCTTCGCATGCTATTTGCGATGGCCGGATTTTCGTAACTTTCTGCAGGCATCTCAGAGATACCTGTGGGTAAAGGAGCGAAACTGTTCTGCGAATGCATCTGTTGACGCTGCCGTTCCTGCTCCTCGATCTGTGGCGCGGGCTCGACATTCCGTAGACTGCTTGCGATCACACTACCATTCCGATGACCACCATGTTGTTCCATCGTCTCTGTAACATCTGACAGTCCTGCTTCAGCATCTCTGATTCCGAATTGTGCCATTGTACGCATCTTGCGTGTAACCCAGGTTGCGAGGATCTTTCCCCGCTGTTTTTCTCCTAATCTAGATCTTGGAAAGTCGCCTTTGTTGACAAAAGCAACGATGTCCACAACTATTTGATGTTCGTTGAGAATAGCGTTGACGATAACCGGTACGATGGATGCAAGATATGCTTTTCGTCCTACCTCGACCAATACTACGACGAGGCCACCTGCCTGGAACACAGCACTAAATTGAAATTAGCATGAATTACTAAAAGTCGGAAGATGGACTTACGATCCGCCAGGGACAATATTGCGATGGCATTTCTCTATCGAGTGCTCAATATCCATAGGGAAATGACTGAGTCCATTTATTTCGAATGTCTCCCCCACACTCCCCAGAACAAACAGTACTTGCATTTCAACTAGTGCCCCATTGGGACCAATGGGTCTAGCGACATTATGTAGAAAGCCCAAGTCTCCTGTTCGAACGTATTGTACATTTGGGTCCCCATCAACAGTACGACCATCAAATCTTTCCGAATCAAAAATATCTCTGGACCCATAGAATGCTCGGACGCAAGCTTCTGATTCCACCCAAATTTCACCATATTCACCTTCGTGGCAAAGGCATCGGCTTTCTGGGTTGACGATGGCGATTTGCGTCGATACAGGAACCATTCCAGAATCCTGCACCATAAGGGCTCTCGGGTCGGAGTCGGGATCAACTGGATATACCATGCCTCGTCGTAAAGCTTGTGTATCAAGCCACAACTCAACTGGCTCAATACACATGTATGATCGAGATGCAATCATGGGGTTCAAGACGTGTGAATAAACTGTATTAATCGCAGTTAAATCCAGTCCAGTCGCAGCAAAATGCACGCGGACTTTTTGGAAAACGTCAACGCGAGGTCTCCCTTCCGCGGAGATCATCATGTTCTTTAGTTCATGAAGAGTAAATCCCTTGCCTGGCATGACTCCCATGGCATGATCAAGCATTTGAGGAGTAGCGTAAGTATCTTTGATTTTATATCGTGATAGCGTGAGGAATAGCGAAACAGGATTTTGCGCAAACTCGACAGGAGACACTAGGTACGTCGGAGCGCCAACAAAAATGCCCATTAGACAACTGTGTATAAAACCAAGGCCAGTCGTGCTTCGGACACAACCTAGAACGGGCCTGGAGCTTGTCATTTGACAGGTTTCCTTTTGTACCTTGCACATTCCCATAATGGTATCATGTCCTAGTTGTACTGCAATTCGGCGTTGATCAGGCGTCCAATACGTCCACACAAGTGCTGGGAATCCTGGTTGTACCCAAGCGGGCAGCATCGTGAGGCCTAGATCTCTGCAGCCATTGTTTTGTTTTGGCGGTTTCGAGGTGTTGTAGATGCTCGGTATTGCTACCTTTAATACTTGTGCAGACTGCTTCACGTGTTGCGACACCGTCTTTTGTTTTAATAAATGATCAACGTCCTGATTGACCAAAACAGCTTTTACATGATAGTCGGCAACCATATGCAAGAAAGCTGGGACATCTTCATTTAGACGATTCTGATCCAGAGGAGCCATTGGTATGGCTGTTGCACCCAAACAGAAACACGCATGTGTCGCGTATACGAAATCCTCTGAATGTGTATACATCAGTATCAAATGGTCACCAGAGCGTATCTTGACCTTGTTTTTGAGATACATGGCTACTGCAGCCACTTTGGTGTCGAATTTCTTCCACGTAATTCCTTTACCCTCTTTGCCACGGCCATCGATGGTACAGTATGATAATTCATCGGCTTGTCGTGCGACACGCCACTGCAACAGATCAACAATGCTCAAAAAGTTGTTCAGCGGCGTTGATGTACGATCATCAATAACCACTTCACGGCGGTCAACTCCCGAATACTGCTTATCACCTGGAGACAAGATGTCCTCGCGAGTTTGGGCGGCAAGTGGCGACCATATGCCTCCAATAGGATCTACGCCAATTGGCAAATTGAGCACAGCTCTTTCTACCCCGAACTTAACATGCACACAGGGCAAACTTCCAAGATCAAATTCGCGACGACAAAGCATATTACCAATTTCTCTTCGCCCACACTTCAAAACCTTGGGCAGGGAATTCGGTGCAGTAATCATGACACAATAAACCCTCAAGTGATGCTCTTGCATCAACACTTCCATACATCTCTCGGACAAGGAGTCAAGAAGTGCGGTATCTAGCTGTCGCGGGGGACCTCCAGATGTTGTTGGGGATGTTGAAGCAGAAGGTGACTCAAGTAGCACTATAGGGAGATGCTCGTCATTGACAAATATGTCGAATGCAGAGCAATCGTATATTTTCGGTACATTCTTCATGATACTGACTATTATATGTTGGACGAAGAAATACCGATGCTCTGCGACTTCATGGCCATGTTCAACCCACTCGACCTTCTGGCGTAGACGATCTTCATATAGCCCCAGGACAAAGACTTTGCCCTCAATAACCGTTCCTAAAAGGCCTGTCCGTAGAAATTCCGGCTCGACCATCATCGGAGTTGGGTCACCTTGCTCGAATTTGTAAGGACGAGCATGAAAGATTTGCTCGGTATGCTTTGGGAGAGCCCAAAATCCGCCAGATAGCGAGGGAGAATCTACCCAAATTTCTCCCACTGAATGTGGCGATGCGAGAAGACCAGTTTCGGGATCAACTACTGATAGCGTGGCATCAGGTATTGGAAAACCAAAAGCCCCGACACGAACCGTTCCTGGCTCAGTACTGGCCTTCTTCCGTGCTTCTTCGCCAATAGCTACTACTACAACCTCGTTGGTTTTTAGTGCTTCCCGGTCAAGGAGGACTTCACTTAATTCCGTTCTCCCTTTCTGTTCTGTGGGAGCGACCGTGCCACCTCCAATGAGACTTCCGAAGCCGTTCCCTGTCGACTTTTCTTTCTCCTCGGGTTTCTCCTCAATAGAATCATCGTCGGAGCCTATATCCAATTTCAAAGGGCATCCCATCCGTTCTTCTCCCCCAAGCCAATCCCGCATACTGATAACCATGCCACCATGCTCTGGGAGGCACAACATTGGGGCGACCAATTCTCGTGCTCGGGGGTTACGCATTGGTCGCAACCAACGATCCGCCAAAACCTCATGGAACTCACTGTCGACAGTCAAAGTATCTATCAAACATAGCCTGACGTCCTTGAAATTAGGCTCCATTCCTTTCTTAAAATTTCGTGTTGTCATAGGATCTTGTTGATAATTATAAGCTGCTCGTTTGAGCCCAGGATAATCGGCAACCATAAGTGTTGCCCTGTATTTCGTAATAAGATGTGCATATAGACCCGGTGTCTCGACCGCTTTGCTTTCGAGCCAAACAGTCGTATGGCCTCCATATACGGTTAAAAGAACTCCCAAGATCATGCCAATGCCTTGTCGCGGATCCAAGTAAGACAGGAGGATTTCGCCACGATTACCAGAGCCAGCCATTAGCCTTCCGTTCTTATCTCTCAAACCTGGATTGAAGGTGTCGCCGTGTGCACCGGAGGGAACAGTTGAGATAATAGCACTCAGACAAGCCATCTGATGCATAATGGTTCGATGGCTCATGACCACACCACGTAAATCACCCGTTGGGGCACGAGAGAATTCGATATAGGCCAGATCAGGCACAGTTAGTGGAGGTGCATCATCTTTCTTCTTGGGGTGCCAGCTTCCAAATTCGTTGGTTTTCCACCACTCAACCCCACGGGGCCAGTGGAGTTTGTTTGTCGTGATATCTCGCTGAAATGCCTTTAAATTATTATCAGTGGTGAGTGCAAGATGTGCTTGTGTAGAAGTAAGGATCAGGTTGAGTTTAGTATAGTCTTCAAGATCATTAATTGGTACCGCTACCACGCCAGCAATAAAGCAACCAAGGAGAGCAATTGCAAAGTCAATGATCTCAGAATCGCGATAGATTAACGCAACTCGATCGCCGCGGTATAAAGAACTTTTATCTCTAATAACTTGTGCGACCTTTTCAGCTCGACTGGTAAGTTTCTCCCAGGTAATGGAAGCAGTTTCCTTTCCTTTGCTGTCTAGCACCCAATATGCTGGCATCTTAGCAGTAGCTTTGCCTCTATGTCTAAGAACGGCTGCGATGTTATCAAATTTGGACATTGGTGTGTTCGTATCATGCGGATCGTATACAGCAAATGGAACATCTCGAGGTTCTAAAGGCATTTGATACTCCAGTGCAGCTGGTGGGGGAAGATCGTTGGTGGTTAACATCGGTGGCGCCATGGCTGCTGTAGGGGAGAAAGCGTCACTGGATGAATATCTGTGCGGCCCTCCGCCGTATGAACCTGGGCCATTGTTATCATATCCTTGCTCACCCGCGAAATCGGAAAAATAGCCTTGTTGCGATTCACCGAGCATAGTGCCGTGCGAATCCATCATTGTTCCTGCATGGCTCTGGTCGTAGACTTCTTGTGGATGCTCCATATACCCGGTCTGTTGCGCAGGATTAAATGCATAGTTTGTTCGAGATGTCATTGATCCCATCGTCATACTCGGCTCCCCCGCACGGTCCTGCATGTTGCTCATGGACTTTGGTGAACCGGGCATGTATGAATCTCGACTGTACGAACTACGTCTCTGGTTTGGATCGTGTACTGCCAACCTTAGATCCGAAGGTCTGCTCGCATAGGAGAATGTCCGTCCATCTTGACCTCTGTTTGCCCCAAAACTTCCACCATCACTCGCCATAGTAGCGGTTCGCGCTGAGGATTGTGTTGCACCGTAGTTTTGGGAGGGGTGAAGGTCGTTCCCACTTGAGCCTCTTGAATTCGAATTAAGTGCAGCGAGAGATGCGGTCCGCGATCCATCATTCGAGGGATGTACGCTGTCGTCGGGAGTATGTATACGCAGCCCTTTCAGCTCCGCGGCTATCGGTGAGCCACCCAAATATTGTGAAAGTAGGAATGTACGTCGTTTTTGATAACTGCGCCAACCGGATTAGAAAATAGGCCAATAACTAAGATATCTCGTCGCTTTTTAATCGTATAAGGAGGTATACCCTTTCTCTGTAATATCTCCTTCCTAAGGAAAAAATTCAATTAGCAATCATGTAACTTTCCAGGACCATCTGATCTACCCCGGATCCTGTCATCCTGCATGAATTTGACAATGGCAGCACGCAGCACGCGACGGAAGTGAAACCAATCCTCCGTCGATTAGAACGCCATCACTAACCTCATATTCATGTTCTAATTCCTGTAGCCTTGCCTGCAACTCTGGATTGTTCTCCGCCATAGCTTCCGAGTTCTTTGTCAAGCGGAACGAGCAAACGGATTATAGATACTTGTACTACAGATGGAGGTACGCAGAGCCGGGTACCTTTTCTTAAGAGAGTTGGATTGGACTGACAGGTCCACCAAGTTTAAGGTTTGAAGTTGAAAAGTATAATAACTTGGAACTAAATGGCCGAAAAGATTAGGTACACGATATTCATATGAATCTCGAAATATGAGAAGATGAGAAGAAATGAGGGAAGAAAAGTGGGAGGAATCAAAATAGAGATTTATTATATTATTATTTTATTTTTTGGGAGGGTTTGGAATTATCACACGAAGAAGAGAAGAGAATTGTAGAAACTTTGTATGTAGTAGAAACCTATGTATTTTCAAGACAACATCATTCTGAAGTGGGTTTGAAGTGAGTGAATTGAGTTGAGTTGAGTTGTTTAATTCATATACAAGTAGGTATTTTACCTAGTACTTACTTATTTGCACCTGCACCCCCCTTCAATCTTTTTTTCATCGTCATAACTTATTCTAATTTGGGACGGTTATTTTATTATATCAGGATAATCTGTACCAAGATCCAACTTAGAAGGCCTAGTTAGTACCTATTCATCTCAATTTTTATTCCAAAATCCAAGATCCTAAGATCCAACCATAATAGAAAGTACTAATCAACTTTGAGGTTAGTTCATCTTGTCTTCTTGTTGATTTTCTCTTGTGGGGTTTTGAGTTACCGGCGGGGATATCTACTGGTTTACTCACTACATACAGTCTACAGGTAGTTTACTCATACAAAATACCAAGTACCAAGTTATGATCTACTACCTATGTAGGTACAGTACTTAAGAAGCTGCTTTCATTTTCTAGATAGATATCAAGAAATTCAATCATCATTGTCTGGAATCTGGTCAATAAATGAATAAGCAAGTACCTACTATAAGTATACGTACTACAGTAGTATGTATGTACTAGTAGGTGATGGAACTTGATGTTATACGGAACGGTTAATAATAAAACTCACCGGCTATTCCAAAGTAATGTGATTGATTGATTGGGTGTGTCAAGTAGCTCAACTTAGGTAAGCAATTGGCCAATCAATTTCGACTAAATCTGAAATAACGATCCACTTGAAGCTATTTTTTTTTCTTCCCGCTCAGATATAAATTTTCCATTTCATAAAGAATTTTCATCCAAACCTCTTCAACATCTACATCAACATCAACATCTTCAACAACAGAATTTTGAAGCCGGCACATGTATCAAAAACAATTCTTCTGGTCCATTTGATTTTCGTTTATGGGATTTGTTTTTGGTCCATATCAACTCTTCATATTACAAAAAGCCCAAGAAAGATTCAATAACTGCTCTACTACCTTTCCTTTGCTCACCTATATTTTGCAATTGAACTTTTATTCAACTTCGAGGTCTTGATGACAATGATCATTAATACTTGTGGTGGCTGAACTGGTGCTGATGCTGAATTCTTGTACAATTCATGCATCGGATCTTTGATTTCTGGTATGTCTATTTTTATCACTTCCTAATTTCTTTGTCTACAAATATATCGCTGTCAACCTACCGACTCGATAACATGATGATATACCATAAGATACACAGACCTGTTCTGAACAGCCTTGCGCTGTGTGTTGATTATCTTGGAGACCTTCTGATTTCTTTACTCGATAACCTTTTGTTTACTCCGATACTATGATATTGGTACAAATAACTAATGTTGAAATAACAGATTACCCTCCAGCAGTTCCTCGAGACTATGGATACTCTTGATTCCCGTGCATATCCTCAACGATGGGGTGCTTCCCATGTTCCTCGGCATCCATCTCGGCATGGAATCAGGTAGGTGAAATCAACCACCATGTCATTGACAATTGTTATACGATGCATATGGTGATGGCGACGATTGCTGCATTGGAGTACCGTTACCTCGGGAAAATGCCTATTTGTGGAACTCGGCAAAGGATAGAAATCTCTCATTAAGATTGGCTTTGTTATATCTGCAATGAAAGGAAATTCTACGTGTGGTCAAAGGATACAATGCTTTCTTTTTTCAATTTGCAACAAAGGTAAAGAACAAAGGGAGCCTTGACATATAAGGCGATGAACAATCCCCATTGTCAATTTCCTTGGACTCATTTTCCATAGCACCATTCTCTACTTTTATTTCTTACTCTCACATTACATATAAAACTTTCATACAATATACGACTGGATCGTATCATTGCATACATTTTTACATAATAACCTCTTTGCTTATAGTTCAGCTGAGCTGCTATAGTATTTGTTAAACCTTTCATCTAATATAAAACTACATCGTATCATTACATATATTTCGATACCTCATTGATTATAGTTCAGCTGTGCTGCTTAATCATTAATACACGCAACATGTCAGAATTCAACGACTTTAATATGGACCTTCTGGATGGGGATTTTTCTTACGAGACCACTGGTTTCGAGCAAGATTTGCCAATGGAGAACTATGCAGAACTGGAACAGATTGATTTCGAACAGCTCTTGGGTGGAGAGATAGATATCCCAGATGAGTATTCTATCCCCATCATTGCTAACAATTCAACAGTCTTTGCGGAATCTGAGAATTTCGAAACATACACGGAGCAACCCCAGCCACCATCACCACCGAAGGCTCGGGAGCAATTCGTCTATGCTCGTGATCTGCCAGATCAATCATACCGCCATAGTGTCCTGGGCAGATTCCCCAGCCCAACTCTTCCATTACGCATCATCGATCATCTTGGGTATCCTTTGCCAGATCATGTTGTGCAAGCACTAAATGACGGGCTTGAACAGCGCTTAGATCAAGATGCCTTTAACGAGTTGGAAAGAATCTTCAACCAGGAGCCAGAAACATTCTCAGAACAGATTCCTGAGGAACCTCAGACAACTCAGGAACCAGAAGAGGCTTCAACACCTTCTACTCAACGCTCCCAATGTTCCGTGCAACGTGTTAAACCCACCGTGGATAAGACGAAGCCCTGGGTTAAGCCAAACAGAAAGACACAAGGTAAGAATAAACGCTCCGCTAATATTGCAAATTTCGATCCTCAGAAAATATATGATGCACTTCCCGAATGTCCCGCAAGCTGGGGAACACCAAAACGCTTGGGCCAACTACCCTTCCGATACACCACTGAAGGTGAGCTTGAATCAGATATCAAGCTCACCGATGAAATGGTGATGGAGTATCTCTACCAACACCCTGGCCACTTGGCGACTGGAGAATATGATCCAAAAGTGTCTAGCCTAACGCTTTGGATTCAATGTGTCCCTGCCGATTCTGCCAGACGCTACCCAACGGCGCATTCTGACAAGTGCCGCTATGTAGATTGTCCAACCTCAGGAACCATTCATAAAGGTCACTTCCGTGTAGCCTTAGACGAGCAGTCCTTGGCTAACGCTGGCCTCAATCTTGATCCCTTTCATTATGCCGGTTTCTTCCATCTCTACTGTCTTGAAAAGACCATCGACTTTGCCCAACTCTGCAAGGATTTCAATGTTATGCCAGATGATCGTCACTTCCGTAACGAGCCTCAAGGTATCAATCGCATGGCTATAACAAGAGACAAGGTTGAAATGAGAAAGGTCGTTAAAGAGTTCATCAAGAAGCAACCTGCTTGGAGTGATAGCAACCCTTATAAATATGAGGAAACTCTCAGTTACAAATTAACCAAAGAACACCTCCGATTGGAACACAAGGCTCGTCAAGCCACACGTATCAAACGCGGCGGCAACACAATTGATAAACATCTCAACAATCTCGATCTATTTGTTGCAGGCAATAAACAGAGACGAGAAGGTCAGCAAGCTGGGGAGAATGAGGATACCATCGTTGTCTCTACAGCAAGCAAGCCAGCTCAAAAACGAAAGAGAAGTGAGGTGGAAGATGACGATTCCGACGCCGATGCGGACTTCGAAATCGATGAGGATATTTTGGAGAGGGAATTGGAGACTCTGCCCGCGGAGAGACCAACTAAGAGGTTGAGAAGGTCAAGAAATTAGTGGTGAGTACGCACTATTGAGGTATCAAGGTAAGTATAGGTAAGTCAACCTCGATGGAAGGTAAGTAAGCGTTTTCTACTTGTCACTTTTTTCTCACTCTCATATTCTTTCTTTTGTAGTACTGTGCATAGAATAACCATAGATAATGTAATATAGAATGCATATTATAACAAAAAATCAGTTGCGGACCATATAGAACTTGCAAGTGAAATGGAAAAGATCTGTCTGTGAGTTGGTGCTTGATGGGATGAAATGAATGAATGTATTAACTTAGAACTAAACCATTTCTCCCGGTTTCAACTATTCATGATTCTGGTGGGCCATGGGTTGATACCTCATCACACACAAGCTTTTGAATCTGACGAGTTAGTTAAGTGATGCAACATTTTCAATTGGTGAAGTACCTAGGTACTAGTCTATCAAACTTAGTACCCAAATAGTTTCATTGGTAAGACTTAAAAAAAACCTTGAGAAAGACTCCCTCCGGAATTTTCCTAGTAGAAAGTTTAACAGTTTGTGGGATTTTGATATCTTGCTAGTAAACTCTTGTTTCTTTTCTTCTTTTCTTGTTTTCTGTCTTCAGATAAATGATAATATTCAAGTGTGGTGTGTATTTTGTTATTGTACTGTGCCTAGGTAGTCTGTATGTGGGTTTTGGAGTTAGAGTATTGTGCAGGTATACTAACCTGGATTGAAGGTGTCGCC